>OY796897.1:32823418-33062917 GCA_963680785.1 Diplosoma virens | reverse complement strand
TTCTATGCCATTTAAAAACTTTATTTTGTTTTACCACAAGTTTGATACAATTGAATTTTAAAAACAGTTATTTTTTATTCTCTGAAATCAGTGATATTAAACCTACCAAGAGAAACCGTCAAATATTCACACGTTTCACCGCTAAAATAATCACATTTTCGAAAAGATAAAAAACAAGAATCCTTCTAAAATTGCAAAAAAAAATTAAAAAATTAAGCAAAAGCTAAAAAACAGACACGTGAACGTCAACAAAAATAAGCAAAATAGTTATGAAATTATGTGTTGGTGATGATGACATGGAGCAAAAAACACAAGAAAATAATCAAAAAATGACAAAGATAGTGTTGAAAACAAGAATAACAGAAAGAAGAAGAACTGTGACTATGACGCAAAGTTCAACAGTTGACTTGAGAAATAGATTTATTGCTGTAATGATACAAAAAAGTTGGTAAAATAGACAACACTGTGGTACTTTTCATGACGATCTGTGTATTTTTCAAGGTTTGTGCATAAACTTTTGCTTACAACAGCAATAAAAACATTATTCTTTTATAAAAATTTTTTCAAATCATAACTTTTATCTAACATTTCACCATCAACAAACTTATAAATCACGTTAAAAGAAAATTTTTAACAAATTGTGATAATTTTTTATAGCTAAAGACAACAATACGTAAAGTCAAGAGAATTTTTTAAATAAAAATGTAACAGACCAGTTGAAAGCATAAAAATTTATGTGCTCTACAAGTTACGTGCATAATAGTTTAAAAAGAGTAGGTTTGTAAAACAAAATACACAAGTTGTGATTTCAAATTGAAAAATAAAAAAGATTCTTAGGTTAAAAGAAAAAAAAAAAATTCTAGGTAAAATTCCTATTGAAACGTGAACAAAGTAAAATGTAGGTTTGTTTCAAAAAGTTTGCTTGTAAAAAGACAAAATTAAATCATGCTGAAACGTAATGTTTCTGATTTTTTGAGACACAAAACGGTTTCAACTAGTTAAAATTTGTAAGGTTGACTGATTTTTTATCAAAAAATTAATTTAAAGCATCACATTTAGGTTACATGATGAATAAAAAGTTTCTAAAAACAGATATTGATTTGCAAATCGAACAACTTTTAACGCCAAATTTGCTATTTTTCAATCAAGACGGTTTTAACTTGAGAAAATCAATTTTGTAATGCTAAACACCTTTTTAATGCAAAGTAGATTGAAAATGTTTAGGATACAAGGTGAAAAAACTTTTTAAGTCAAAAATTGATATCTTTTCATGAGTCTATTAAACTTGACTATTCAACTCTTTGTAAGCTTACTTTGAAATGTTTGTATTGTTGCTTAGTATTTAAAACAAACGAATCGATTTAGTTAAAACCGTTAAAACCTCTTTTTACCTTGGATAGAAAAAACTAAGTAAAATGAGAACCGTGCAAAAGTCGAAATATTTGCTTCTGTGCAACAATTAAAGAGTTTGACAAAATTTACACCATTTGCGCAATTAAGAAAACAATTGTGACAAAAAATTTGAGATTGAATTGTTGCTATGTATTAAAAATAGTAAAAATCTAACATAAAGTAGAATTTTTTAGGGTTTGGTTCTAAAAACTAAATTTCTGCAACAAAGAAATGCACACTTTTCAGGAAAAATTTTTTAGATTTCTTAAGCTAGTGTTTTTGTAACTTTTAAGACACTTGGAAAAAAGGTCGGTCTTTCAAAAAGTTAAATTTTTTCACGTAAAAAGAATCTAGTGTTTCCATACAAAAAACTTTAGAATGTGAGAGAATTTTAAAATGGCGACAATTAGGCTCAAAGTTTTTACAATTTTAGCACCTAACCGCAAAACCTCCGTGTGAAAACTGCATAAAATTATATTCGTAAATCAATTTTTAATATCGATTCATGAAGTTTTTGGTTAAAACATTTATTTGGGTTAAAGAAAAAACTAAAGTATTTTTTGGTTAAACTAGTGCAATAATTGACCACAAAACGTTATTGTGGAAAATGAAATTTAAAAGTTTAATTTTTAATATCCGTAGACGTTTTCTTTGACATCGTCTAGTTTTTCTTAGAGGTTAGCGACGCTCAAGATAAAAGAGTGAATTTGTTGGTTTCTTTATTTGTGTTTGTTACCCCAAGCAAAACCGTATCCTGAAAGCAAAGTTTTAGATATTTTTTAAAAAAATCTTGATTTTTCAAAGGTTTATTTTTAGATTTCGAGCTAGTCAATAAATTTATTAAATAATTTCAGTTTGGTTTGTTTTCGTTTAGACATAAGAACTAACTGCGATAGGGTTTGATAGAATAAATCTTATAGTTTCAAAATACAACCGATTTTTTTTTTTTTGGAATTGATCTTACTTATACAAAACTTTTCAAACTTACGTTGGTCTTATTTGATTTCAAATTTTATGTTAAGTTTAGAAAATTTAGTTGGTAAAATGAATTAAAATGTTCGGTTTTATGATGAATTTCTTTAGTAAAAGTGAAAAAATCTAAAACTTTTTAACATAAACAGTTGTACTTGGTTGGGGATCAAACTTAAGTCGGTGTTTTGAAATTAGATTTTTTGGGTCAAGCTTGTAATAAATTTTCCTTTTTACAGAAAATTGTAAAAAACTATAAAAATCAAGGTGTATTATAAAAATTTTCGCTTACTCTATTTTTACTCTGGAAATTAAGGTAACCAGATTTTCAAACTCCGATCATGAATATGTCAGGAAACGCAATACGCTATGAACAGGATACGGTCAGCTTCTGTGTAAGAGGCGCAATTATTAAAAGCATATGGTCGCGCTTACAAAGATTACGGGTAGCTTTTTTATTAAAAGTTTATAAAAATGACCAAAAGATTAAACATAGTCGGAATTGAATTCATTTTTGAAACAATTAAAATGATAACACTAGAAATTAAATTCATACTCCATAAAAATAATAACTATGTTTGAATTCGGTTTACTAAAGAAGAAAGACGAATTTTTTATTATGAAACATCTGCTTATTGAACACAAATATCCTATCAATAAAAATTTTTGTTTAAAACTTTTAACGATTACTTTGACTGCGAATAAAAATCAAGGTTGTCAAGAAAAAATTGAATAAGGTTGTAACAAAAAATCAAGCTTGTTTAGAAAAAATTGAAGATAAGTATAATAAAAATCAAGGTTGCCAAGAAAAATTGAGATTGGGTATAACAAAAATCAAGTTTATCTACAAAAATTGAATAAAGATACCTAAAAATCAAGCTTTCTTATGGAAAAATTAAATGTAGGTATCTAAAAATCAAGGTTGCCAAGAAAAAACTTAAATAGAGGAATAACAAAATCAAGTTTGTCTAGAAAAAAATTGAAGGTAGGTGCAACAAAACCAAGATTGTTAAGAAAAATTAAAGATAGGTACGACAAAAATCAAAGAAAAAATTAAACAAAGGCATGGAAAAATCAAGGTTGTTTAGAAAAAATTCAGCATAGATATAACAAAATCAATTTTGTCTAGAAAAAATTGAGGTTAGGTATAACAAAAATCAAGGCTGCTTAGAGAAAAAATTGAGGTTAGGTATGACAAAAATCAAGGCTGTTTAGAGAAAAAAGTTTTAGAATTGAATAAAGGTATCTAAAAGTCAAGCTTTCTTAGGGAAAAATCGAATGCGGGTATCTAAAAGCCAAGGTTGATTAGAAAAAATTGAGGTTAAGTACAACAAAAATCAAGGCTGCTTAGAGAAAAAAATTGAGATTAGGTATGACAAAAATCAAGGTTACCAAGAAAAATTGAAGGTAGATGTGACAAAAATCAAGGTTGCCTAGGAAAAATTAAGCAAAAGTTTGACAAAATACAGGGTTGTTTAGAAAAAATTGAGCAAAAATATAACAAAAACCAAGTTTCTCTAGAAGAAATTGAGATTAGGAATGACAAAAATCAAAGTTACTAAGAAAAATTAAACAAAGATATGACAAAAATCGCGGTTGCCAAGAAAAAAGTTAAATAAATGTATAAGGAAAATTGAGAATGTCAAGAAAAAAATTGAAATTAGGTATAACAAAAACAAGGTAGTTTAGAAAAAAAAAATGGAAGATAAGTATAATAAAAATCAAGGTTATCAAGAAAAGATTAAGCAAAGGTATAACAAAATCAAGTTTGTCTAGAAGAAATTGAGGTTAGGTATGACAAAAATGAAGATTAGTAAGAAAAATTAAACAAAGTTATGACAAAAATCGAGGTTGTTAAGAAAAAATTGAAAATAGTTATGACAAAAATCGAGGTTGCCAAGAAAAAATTAAACAAAGTTGTGAGAAAAATCAAGGTTACCAAGTAAAAATTAAAGGTAGATATAGCAAAATCAAGATTGCCGAGGGAAAAAAAAATTGAAGAGAATTATAAAAAAATTAAGTTTGTCTAGAAGAAATTGAGGTTAGATATGACAAAAATTAAAATTGTTAAGAAAAATTGAAGGTAGATGTGGCAAAAATCAAGGTTGTCTAGGAAAAATTAAGCAAAGGTTTGACAAAAAAACAAGGTTGTTTAGAAAAAATTGAGCAAAGGTATAACAAAAATCAAGTTTCTCTAGAAGAAATTGAGGTTAGGAATGACAAAAATCAAGGTTACCAAGAAAAATTAAACAAAGATATGACAAAAATCAAGGTTGTCTAGAAAAATTAAACAAAGGTTTGACAAAAAACAAGGTTGTTTAGAAAAAAATTAAGCAAAGGTATAACAAAAATCAAGTTTCTCTAGAAGAAATTGAGGTTAGGAATGACAAAAATCAAGGTTATCAAGAAAAATTAAACAAAGATATGACAAAATCCATGATTGTTAAGAAAAATTAAACATAGGTATGACAAAAATCAAGGTTGACAAGAAAAATTAAGTTTAGGTATAACAAAAATCGTGGTTGTCAAGAAAAAAATTGAAGTTAGGTGTAATAAAAACCAAAGTTGATACAGAAAAATTTTTGAAAAATAGAAAAGTATAGCAAAATCAAGCTTTCCTAGAAAAAGTTGAAGATAGATATCATCTAAAAACCAATATTGATTAAAGAAAAACTTTTAAAAATTCAAAAAGGTATAATAAAATTATGTTTGACAAAGAAAAATTCTGAAAATTCAGCAAGGACGTAACAAAAATCAAACTTGTTTAGAAAAAATTGAAAATTGGTGTGACAAAACCCAAGTTTGTCTAGAAAAAATTTGAAGATAGTTATAAAAAATTAAGGTTTTCAAGAAAAAATTAAACAAAGTTATAATAAAAATCAAGGTTTATTTAGAAAAAAGTTTTACAATTGAATAAAAATATCTAAAAACCAAACTTTTTTTAGGAAAAAATGGAGAAATTAAACATAAATATAACAAAAATCAAGACAAAGTTTGCAATGCACAAAGAAACCTATACAAACAATCCCAGTAAAAACCCAGGGAATTCCCCATGGGAAAATTGTGTATTGACCTAACGTGTCCAAACTTACCCTTTGCAGAAAATAGAGCACTTAAAAACAGGAAATTGGTTAAAGAAATTTTCTATTGTATAGTTAAAATCAATAAAAGCTTTGACAGGTTTTTCTACAGACTACTTAAAAAACAGGAAACTGGTTAAAGAAATTTTCTATTGTGCACTTAAAAAACAGGAAATTGGTTAAAGAAATTTTCTATTGAATAGCTAAAATCAATAAAAGCTTTGACAGGTTTTTCTATAGAGTGATTAAAAAACAGGAAACCAATTGAGAGACTTTTCTATTGTGAACTTAAAAACAGGAAAAACTTTGCTTTATTGCTTTAAAATCTTGCAGAATGTCTTGAAATAACCTTATGTTTTGAAGTCTTGGACCAGAAACGAACTCAGGACTACTGCTGTTCTTAGGGTTTGGATTAATATTATCTTGGATAGGAGTCAAACTTAGGACCACCGTCTCTCTTAGGCTTAGAGATTGTATTGTCTTGGTAGGAATCCAACTCAAGACCTTTCTTAGCATTAAGATTTCTTTTATCTTGGTTGGGGATCAAACCCAGGACTACTGACTTTCTTAAGGTTAGAGTTTATACTGTCTTGGGTGGGAATCTAACTCAAGACTTCTGTCTTTCTTAGAGTTAGGGTTTATACTGTCTTGGTTGAGGATCAAATTCAGGACCTTTCTTAGGGTTAGGATTTACATCTTTGCTGTTTTGGTTGGGAGTCAAACTCAGGACTTCTGTCTTTCTTAGGGTTAGGATTTACAGCTTCGCTGTTTTGGTTGGGAGTCAAACTCAAGACTTCTGTCTTTCTTAGGGTTTGGTTTTATATTATCTAGGGAAGGAATCCAACTCAGGACTACTGTATGTCTTAGGTTTAGGTTTTATATTGTCTTGGCTAAGAATTGAACTCAGAATCATCGTCTTTCTTAGGAATAGGAAAAAGAATAGAAATAGGATTAGGAATAGGAATAGGATTAGGAATAAGAATAGGATTAGAAAAAGATTAGGAATAGGAGTAGGATTAGGAATAGGAGTAAGATTCGAAATAGGATTCAAAATAGGAGTAGGGTTAGGAATAGGATTAGGATTAAGAATAGGATGGGATTAGGATTAGGAGTAGGATTAGGAATAGAGGTAGAATTAGGAATAGGAGTAGGATTAGAAATAGGATTAGGAGTAGGAGTAGGATTAGGAGTAGGAGTAGGAGTAGGAATAGGAGTAGGAGTAGGAGTAGGAGAGGAGTAGGAGTAGGATTAGGAGTAGGAGTAGGAATAGGAGTAGGAATAGGAGTAGGATTAGGATTAGGAATAGGAGTAGGATTAGGAATAGGAGTAGGATTAGGAATAGGAGTAGGATTAGGAATAGGAGTAGGAATAGGAGTAGGATTAGGAATAGGAGTAGGATTAGGAATAGGAGTAGGATTAGGAATAGGAGTAGGATTAGGAATAGGAGTAGGATTAGAAATAGGAGTAGGATTAGAAATAGGAGTAGGATTAGGAATAGGAGTAGGATTCGGATTCGGAATAGGATTCGGATCCGTCTTTCTAGCGCCACCCTCCGCCACCGCTCTCTAGCGCCACCCTCCACCACCGCTCTCTATCGCCACCCTCCGCCACCGCTCTCTAGCGCCACCGCTCCTGCGATGACGTCATATGCTCCACCGCTCCACCTGCTCTCTAGCGCCACTAGCGTAAACGGGCACCAAACCAGCCTTTACGTACTACTCTTCTAGTTAATAGAAAATCCAAACCAAAAAGTCCTTTTGCGGCAGTTTGATGCTTTATTTTCCTGTCTGTCTGCAGCTACTCCTGCTCGATTCCGAGCTTGAATAGTTTTTGTTAGTGTTTGGGATACGCTTAGAGCAAAAGTTAGGGTTAGGGTCAGAGTTAGGGTCAGGGTTAGCCAATTCAAGCAGTCCGATGCTTAACTGCGCTGTTCCTCAAACAAAAACGCCCTTTCCAGTCAGCTCAAGTCTTGGTTTGAGCCGTTTGTAAAGCTAGCAAGCAAGCAACTGTGTATTGTTGATTGTTTTCGACACCCAGCAACCAAAATGACAGCAGGTGCACAATCCACAAGCTTAAACTTTTTTTGTCGGAATAGGTTTCTCGGCTAAACGTTTGTTAAAACATTCTATTTGAATAAGGTAAGTTAATCACGTTTCGGAGGTTCGAGTCTTAGTCAGGTAGAAATTTTGTGTTTGTTCTCTGATATCTTTAGAGTTAGAATTTGTATACGTTAGATAGTTAGTTTTTCATTTTCTGTACTGGATTATCTCGATTGGATTTATTGTTGTTTATTTTGGATTTGGATTATATTCAAGAACTTTTGGAAAACTTTTAAATTGGATTACCCAAAACAGTTCAACAAACCAAAGCAAGGTAAGGCTTGATTACATATTTCTTGAACTTTTGTTATTTCTTCTTGCAAAACAATGAGTACAAAGAAAAATTTATTGCTATTTAAAATTAAGCTTAAAAATGAAGAATGGCAATATAACATTAACGACTTCATTAGTCTTTTTTTAAATGAAGGGCCTTTTGAAACTCTTTTAGACAAAATTTTTGGCATTGCCACCCACAATTTTTTGCTGAATATTTACAATGTCACTTTTAACAAAGGAATTGATAAAAAGATTATTGACGATGCATATTCAAAATTTGAAGAACTCAAAGAACTTAAGCTTTCAAATAACGACCAAATTACAGTGCAAGTGAATCAACCTTTTGGCTACAGACAAATTGTGACGTTGTATCTTATGCCATTTGATATTTCTGCTGAATTCATTAAAAATTTGATAATTAACTGGAATACACTCAAACATTTAGAATTTGGTAAACACAAAAAATACCCATCAAATCACAATCCATATCTTCATCTTTATATTGAAAACCTAAAAAAGTCAGCAATTCCGGATGCCGTTAATTTTAAAAATAGATACATGTCTGTCACTATTGATGGAGAGGAGCCCAAACCAAGATGTGGGTATTGCAAAGAAACTGACCAAAAAATTGAAGAATGCAATAAAATAATTTTAAAACAAACTAGAAAACAAGGTTAACCGAATAATGATAACAACAGCTATCCCACCGGATTGATGTCATCAATAAAACCGAGAGAGATTATTCAACACCCTTCGACAATCTTTAAAAAAATCTATTGAAAAAAACAACTTGAACTTTGCCCCACTATCCGTGAAAACAACCTGTAAATAGTCCTACCTTACCCCCTAGGCCCTCTCTTTGTGATTTCTTAACTTCCAGTGACGACCAAGAATTTTCAAATATTGATAAAACCCAATATTCTGCTGTACTTTTATTGAAACCCCAATTTCCTTGCTTCAAACCCACCAAACCCTCCAACAACAAAAAAACAGATTGAAAATCCTAAAAGAAAACTTTCTTCATCTCCAGCCTCTCAATCAATTAGCCCCACTATAAATCCAAAAAAAAGCTAATGCTCGATCAAGATTAAGGAAAAATAGTGCCTAATGTTTTACTTTGGTCTATGTATTTTTTTTATTACATACATTTTGCTACACGCTTGCTTTAAATGTTATTTCACTTTCATGATGAAAATTTTATGTGCAAATTGTGTTATGTATAGTGTTTTTAATGATTTTAAAAAAAGCTAGTGAAAGTAACTTTGCGAAAGCATTTGTTTTCCGCGTACTTTTTGAAAACAACAACTCTGGCGTGATTTGTGTATGCTGAATGCATGGTTGCAACGTGCTTGCCTTATGTTCAAGCCTATGCTTTTTTTTTATAAATCGTGCTCCGCTTCACATAATGCTTATCGGGTGAAATTTTTCAATAGCGTTTCTGTGTCCCACAGTCGTCGTCGTCGTCGTTTGAAGGGTATTCACTCCAGGCCAGACATAAACAGGATTGGGGCCGAGGGTTTATCTTTTTACTACCCCAGACTGCTGCACTGCCTGGATCAGATGCTGGCAGTGATGTCATTAAGCCAGCATCGAGTTTCGTCATCCAAAACCATCAGACCTCGTGCTCCATGTGGTGCCCGATGTATAGGGCACGCTGTTAGTACATGGTCTGCGGTTTGCTCAGAGGCGCCACACTCGCAATTCGGTGAAAGAGCGACACCCCATTTGTGCACGGACGAATGGAATCGCCCAACACCAGTTCGCAGGTGGTTGAGCTTAACCCAAGCTGCTCGGGGTAAGCCCATCCCAACAGGCCTGACACCGGTCTCGGGCACAAAAGCACGGAGCCTGGAAGCATTTTCACAGTACTCCGTTTTCCATTTGTGATTTGTCCATTCAGAGGCGCGGATGCCAAGTCTGGCAAGCTTGTCCAAAAGAACTGCGCACCTGGCACAAACGGGCGTCTGGATCTTAGTCTCACTTGGCGAGTATCTGAGAACCTACTTAAAAAACCATGCAAGATATGATCGGGGTCCAGAGATCCACGGTAAGCCAAGGAGAGTGTCGCTCGCATTCGGCGAAGCTCAGCTGGCTGGATGCCTGAGAGTACAGGTAGGTGGTCCGTTGGAGTGGGACGCAGGCATTCAGTAACTATGCGCAAGGTGTCATTTACGACACTGTCAATGAGGCAAGTGTGAGCACTGCGACACCAGACTGGCGCACAGTACTCAGCTTCTGAGTAGACTAGAGACAAGGTGGCTATGCGATTGTTAGTATATTCGGTGATGCTTGCTATATATACTGACGTGGCTGTACTGTATACCATTTTGGGGAGACAGACAACAAATTATAAAGAACGTTACGCCGCTGTTCTGGAACAGAGATATGATTTGCAATTAATTAAATACAGTAAATTTTGTTTAAATAAGTTGCTTGTAATATTGTGTTAGGGTTAGTTTTTAAAACCAAAACTCCTAATCCTAACATTTTGGTGACCTCGACGTTTTTGAACAAAGACAAGAAATAATTTTATTTTTGTTTTATTACTTTCTCTCTTGTTGACCCATCTTATCTAATGAATGGTAATTATTTCTCCATGGCTTTTGTTTTGTTATTCTAATGACCGGTCGGCAACAAACTTCTTTAAGAAAGTCTTCTAAACCTTATCTTATAAATACGCGTACAACTAAGCGAGAAATTAATTTGAAGCCTATTTACAACATGATTGAAAACTCTGCTGAATCGCCGTCAAGTTCCGTCGATGACCAACCTGGTTTCTCGGGGCAATCAGCCGATGAAAAAACATTTTCTGCTAACAAAGATAGTTTTACTTCAAATTTTAATTTTAAATTGCCGCCTTTCTGGTCGCACGATGCGGATAGCTGGTTAGCTTTGTGTGACGCTAAATTTAATATTGCTGGTATAAACGCGCCAGTTTTGAAATTCATGACACTCTTAGCAGTGGTAGGAACGGTACTTCTTAAAAGTACCGCGGTACCGGTACTCGGTACTTTTGAATAATACGAATTAATGGTAATGACTAAAACTCCGCCATACATTGAATTTCATTTGACATTTAAAAATTGTATTTAACAAAACGAAAACAATATTGTACGTATCCAACTGTTCACTTTCAAAATTTAATTATGCTTTGGATGTAAAAAACATGCAGTGAATATGTTTTTAACTTAATTTTTTGGATAAATTATGCCTTGGATATATGAAAGGCCTAATGAATACGTTGTCTTCTGTTTTGTTTTTTATGTTAAAAAAAGTTTTTCAGGAATCGTACTAATTTCCATATAACGTATTACAGAGGTTTAGTCAGAGTTATTCCCAAACTTTTTGGCCACTGACCTCTATTTGCAAATCTTTTTTATCATGGACCCCAGTTTTATGTCACATCAATTTTCTGACCAACCAACAAGGAAAGATAAAACAAACTCAAAAATAAATAACACAAAATTAGTTAAAAAATAAAAACTAATAAACAGGCATGCCATATTTCCGTATGGGCAAACCAGGACGCTCGTTTATAGACAAAAATTCGTCCCTAAAAAAAAGGTCTTTACTTTGAATCTGTCTCGGATTTCATAGTATGGATTACTTTACCAGGTATATATTGACAAATTTTGTCATAACGTCGCGGACCCCTTGTGCGCTCATCACGGACCTCATTTTGGGAAACTCTGGTTTTGGTGATTTAGTAAAATTACTCAACCTTCGCTGGCCGTTAAATGCTATGGTAATTTTTTATATTTTTGTTTTCAAAGCAACAAAATTAAAATTTCATCAAGTCCCTTTCGAATTGGTGAGAATATGAAATCTGGTGTTTAGTGGATTTTTGATTTTATGCGAAATGTATCCATTTCTATAATTGGACAACTAAAATGTTCTTTGCAAATGCAATACCTCCAGAAAATATTTACTACACTAAGATTAAGTTCTATAATTTCTGAAATAACGTATTTAGCGGTTTCGGCGATTTGATATAATTGCACGCAAAAATGCTACTTTTTCCAAATCTACAATGTCTTTTTTCCACAATAATTACCATATGCACATTAAACATGATAATCACTTTTTTTTTACACAACTGGTGCGGTGACCATGCACAATTTTTTTTTTGTACATGTTATAACGTATATAGTTTAGTTGCCGTCTTCCTATTTGCAATCTTTGCTCTATTTTGTTTTGAATTATAATCAATTGTTCTTTTGGATGTAAATAAAAACAAACTGCTACTACTACTATTTTAATAGCCTACAACGTCTAGGCCAGGGGTGGGCAACCTTTTTTGGTTTGCGTGCCAAAATTGGCTAAATCTCTAACGTAATTTTTCCATGTGCCAACCAAAATTTGTGAGAACATACTACTTGACATCCTTAAAGGTGTATGTAAAGAGCCTTGAAGAGATGATAAAAATTCACCCAAACAATGAAAGCACAGTATAACCAAAATTACATTTATTCAACTCAAAAACAACGCCCAAACAAAAACAATGTTTTGCCTCTTTAAAAATAAAACATGCAGAATAAATTTTTAAACAAGGGTTAAGTCACTTTTCAAAGAAAATATCGGTCGGACGAAAAGCCTTCATTACTTTTCTTTTACTATAGTGAGACTTCTGCTGCTGCATTACCGCTGACAGGAATTTTACATCGGGTTTATATTTTGTGACCTTCAGAGATATACACGAACTACTAGTTTTATCATTCAGGTTACTCCTATTACGAGACTTAATAAAGCTCATAACTGAGAACAATGATTTACAAGTAGATTAAAGCATATGTAAATGAAAACATAGAGAGTAATGCTGTTGCAACGCTTTTTAAGCACGAAAAAATTTCAGGAATGGCATTCCAAGTCCGCAATAGTTCGTTTTCTGCACTTCTCTCTAGTATTCCCTTCTCTAATAACCTTTTTTAATGTTTTCCAAGTCAACTCTAAGGTCAATACACTTTTGTTTCCAAATTGAGCTACTCTGAAATTCAATCAACTCTATTTCAAATTTATCCATGTCTATCCATAAAAACTTTTGTAGGATTAGTTCCTGCATTTTCATACCGTCTGGAAACTTCATGATATTTGCCGTCTCTTCTACTTCTCTGAATTTCGAAAATCTTGTGAAGAACTGCTCACCAACCGACTCGATAATGTTTAAAAATAGCTTCTGAAGGCTTTGAAAATCTGCTCTGTCATCGTTTTGGAGATAATTAGTATGCTTATTGAGGTTTGAAAAGTATCTAAATCTCTTATCTCCAATATCTTTCTTAAAGACTTTTAGTTTTTTTCAAATGCCATTACACAGTATTAGAAGGGCAACCATCTCTTCATATAATTCATCACCTTTACAAAATCGAGAAAATATTGCCAGCCTAGCTGATAATGTAATGTCTCTACTTTTATCAATACAAACAGAAAAAAACTTGCATAAATACAAATCTTGAGTCACCTGCTTAGTAGTATCACTTTCTAATTTAAGTATCCTATCCTTTACTGCTTTCCTACTCAGAGACAAATCTTTAATACGTTGAATAATCTTTTCTTTTTCTAAAAAATTGTCAAAAAGAAAAGTTGTACACTCTAACCAAGCTTCTTTAATATAATTTCTATCACTAAGTGGTTTTCCATGTTGAGAAATTACCTTTGAAACTTTAAAACTAGCAGCAACTAAGTTGGAACTGGACCTGCCTGAGATGAAGTTCATACAATTATCAGCCTGTTTTTTGTTGTGAGTGTACAACTAATTAATTCTCATTTTTTCTCTTCGTTTTTATTGCTTATGTTATTATAAACACTTTCAAAGTGCCTTTTTACAGAAGATGTTCTACAAACAACCGTTCCAAAACAAAAAATACTTAAAGCTTTACTGTCTTTCTCAATCACACAAAATTTTTGGGTCCACTATTTTTGGAATACTTTAACATCTTCAATTGACCGACGTTTCTTAGCTGATAGTCCTGACATTGTGCTCATTCTATAAGGGCAAAAAAAACGAGTTCTTCCTACAAGTTCTCTCTACTATGCTTAAGTGAGGCAAAGCCAATTTTTTTAAACTTTCAAACTGAGTTTTAATTTTCTTTTGATCTGTTTTTATCAATTTTAATTCTTTTTAACGACAATTTGATACAAATAGTCTGGATTACGACAGACTTGCAGCAATTTAACTGATTGACTTGCTTTACAGTAAAATAATCAAATCATTGTGATGTATTTTATAAAAATTTAATTCCATCAACTACACATTTTAATTTAATCAATCAATGATCTATATATTAAATTTAGATGACTTAATAGTTTATGTTTTAAAAATTTCTTTAGTGCATAAAATTATTATATAAAAAGTTTTAGATGATCTTTAGAAAAGGGTTTATTGTAAACCAAAAACGTTTAGCTGTATTTTTTGCTTTTTTTTACTGTTATAATTAATTAACTAATTAATTTAATGAAAAATGCAAGAGTTTTGCGATAATTGTCTTATGGATAATAAAAACATGATCAATAAACTCGGAATTTCCAATCCTTCATCCAGTGAACAGCGACTTGTAAGATATTATTTTTTTCATTTGAAAGAGGAAGAATCTCGTTTCTGAGGCCTCGCTCGCGTGCCGGATAGAAAGTGTACGCGTGCCAGGGGTTGCCCACCCCTGGTCTAGGCCTTTCCATAAAACAATTTCTTGTTCTATTGAAAAAGCTGTGGTAGTAGACTGGCATTTATGTGCCATTATCTTAGTTTTCAACTTACAAAAAACGTCGACTTGAACACTAAAGGCAGCCTGCTGTGTGTTTAAGTAAAAATTCCAAGTTTTATTTATTGTGCGACAATGATTTTAACATATCGATTATTTTCTTCAGATCATCTTAAAGGAATAGCTAAACTTATTTTTCTTTTTGCTACGTTCTAGATATGCAGACGTATGTCGGAAAACAGAATTGGGAGAAATTTCTTGCGATAGATTTTCATATTTCAGTAGCACAATGCATCGAAGCCCAGCCATCGGAGGCACATTTCTGTGCCTCTTGATGCCGGTCCCAAGCCCGGATAAATGGGGAGGGTTGCGGCAGGAAGGGCATCCGGCGTAAAAAATTTTTTTTGCCAAAACAGACAAATGCGTAATCATCATCAATCCATACCGGATCGGTCGAGGCCCGGGTTACCAACGACCGCCTCAGGTGTCGCACAGCAGGGCACCTGTGGAAATTATGCTACTGCTAAACATTGTAAAAATAAGAGCAAAAAAAGAGGAGGAAAGCGAGTGAAGAAGAAGCGAGAAGCGTGGAAAGGAAGAAGCTCACTCATAAGGGTAGGTACTTTAAATATTGGAAAGATGACTGGAAGGAAAAGAGAGCTGGCAGATATGATGGAGCGAAGGAATGTAGACATATTGTGTCTACAGGAAACAAGGTGGAAAGGGAGTAAAGCAAGGAACATTGGAGGTGGATGCAAAATATTCTACAACGGAGCTGATGGAAGAAAAAATGGGATAGGGATAGTGCTGAGGGAGAAGCTGGCTGAAAGTGTCTTGGAAGTGAAGAGGGTGTCAGACAGACTGATGGCCATGAAGCTGGAGGTAAATGGGTCCATCCTAAATATAGTAAGCGCATATGCTCCACAGGTTAACAACAGCATGGAGGAGAAAAATTATTTTTGGGAAGACCTAGATGGATTGATAGAAAGTATATCAAAAGAAGAGAGGATAGTTCTTGGTGCAGATCTTAATGGACATGTGGGCGAAGAAAACATAGGGGATGAGGAAATAATGGGGAGGTACGGTGCTGGAACAAGAAATAAGGAAGGATCAATGGTTGTTGATTTTGGGAAAAGGATGGATTTGGCGATTGTCAATACTTATTTCAAGAAGAAAGATGAACACAGGGTGACGTATAAGAGTGGAGGAAAAAGTACCCAAGTAGATTTTGTGATGTACAGAAGGAGGAACTTGAAGGAAATGTGTGATTGTAAGGTAATATTGAATGAGTGTGTCGCAAAGCAGCACCGTATGGTGGTATGCAAAATGGTTCTTATGGTGAAAAAGAAAAAAGCAGAGAAAGTAAAGCCAAAGATACGATGGTGGAAACTAAAAGAGACAAGCTGTCAAGAAGCGTTTAGACAAAAGGTGACCAGGATTTTGGGAGGCAAGGATGGGTTACCTGATGAGTGGGACAAAACGGCAGAAATGCTAAGAAAAACAGCTGAAACTGTACTGGGAGTGACATTTGGGAAACGAAAAGGAGACAGGGAGATTTGGTGGTGGAATGAGGAAGTTCAAAAAAGCATAAAAGAAAAGAAAGAGGCAAAGAAAGCATGGGACAAAATAAGAAATTAAAATACTAAAAAGATATACAAAGAAAAGAAGAGTAAGACAAAGAAGGCAGTTGCAATGGTAAAGGGACGTGCCTATGATAATTTGTATGCTAGATTGGAAACAAAAGAAGGTGAAAAAAAGCTGTACAGATTGGCTAGGCAGAGAAACAAAGCAGGGATAGATGTACAGTACGTGAGGGTTATAAAGGATGAAAATGGTAATGTGATGGTAAATTCAGAAGCAGTGTTAAAGAGATGGAAGGAGTACTTTGAGAAACTGATGAACAAGGAAAATAACAGAGACCCTAGGACAGAGGAAACAGAAGTGATTGATGAAGAGGTAAATTGTGTGAGTAGAGAAGAAGTAAAGAACACACTAAGAAGGATGAAAAAAGGTAAAGCAGTTGGGCCAGATGAGTTGCCAGTAAAAGTTTGGAAGTGCATGGGAGAGATGGGGATAAAGTTTTTGACCAGACTGTTCAACAGACTATTAATGGGTGAACGGATGCCAGAAGAATGGAGAAGGAGTGTGCTTATCCCAATCTATAAAAAAAGGGGGACGCACAATACTGTGGAAACTACAGAGGAATAAAGCTAATGAGCCACACAATGAAAGTATGAGAAAGAATTATTAAAGCCAGGTTAAGAGATAGAGTGGAGATCAGCAAACAGCAATATGGATTTATGCCAGGAAAGGGAACTACCGATGCCATATTTGCTCTAAGAATGTTGATGGAAAAGTACAGGGAAGGTCAAAAAGAGCTACATTGTGTATTCGTGGACCTAGAAAAAGCTTACGACAGGGTTCCACGGGAAGAGCTGTGATACTGTATGAGAAAATCCAGAATAGTGGAAAAGTATGTACAATTAGTACATGATATGTATGAGGAAAGCGAAACGGTGGTAAGGTGTGCAGTAGGAACTACAGAAAGTTTTAAGGTTAAGGTTGGACTGCACCAGGGATCAGCATTAAGTCCATTCCTGTTTGCAGTGATAATGGACAGGCTAACAGATGAAGTAAGGAGAGAACCACCATGGACGATGCTGTTTGCTGATGATATTGTGATTTGTGAAGAGACCAGCGAAGAAGTGGAGCGAAGATTAGAATCCTGGAAGTATGCATTGAAAAAAAAGAGGAACGAAAGTAAGTAGGTCAAAAACCGAATATCTTTGCATAAATGGAGGAAATGATGGCGAAACAGTAAAGATGGAGGATGAAAAAGTGCCGAGAGTAAAGGAATTTAAGTATTTGGGATCAACGGTGCAAGAAAGTGGTGGTTGTGAGAGGGAGGTAAAGAAGAGAGTACAGGCAGGATGGAACGGATGGAGAAGAGTATCGGGAGTAATCTTTGACAGGAGGTTACCAGCTAGAGTAAAAGGAAAAGTGTACAGTTCAATGGTAAGACCAGCAATGGTGTATGGACTTGAGACAGTGGCAGTCACAAAAAAACAAGTAAAAGACATGGAAGTCGCAGAGGTGAAAATGTTGAGGTTTGCTATGGGAGTGACGAGAAAAGACAAGATTAGAAACGAGCACATCAGGAGTACCGTTAAGGTTGAACGGTTAGGAATGAAGATGAGGGAGGGCAGGCTGAGGTGGTATGGACATGTCATGAGGAGAGACCAAGAGTATGTAGGAAGAAAAATGATGGAAATGCAGTTACCGGGAAAGAGGAGAAGAGGAAGACCAAAGAGAAGATTTTTAGATGTAGTGAAGGAAGATATGGGGGAAGTTGGTGTGAAGGAGACGGATGTTGAAGACAGAAAGATGTGGAGAATGATGATATGCTGTGGCCACCCCTGACTAAAGGGAAAGGCCGAAAGTAAAAGAAGAAGAAGAAGTAGCACAATGCGAAAGAAAATATCTTTTGCTAGTTACAATGCGAAAGATCTTTTGCTAGTAAGCTATTGCAAACCCAAACGAAATCAATAATTTTAACTAACTATAACTTGCAACAGAAAGCATTTTATTATAGATTATGGCTATTTTATAGGTATTACAAAATACGCTTTTGAGAGCTTTCCGTGATAGTCGCCAAAAAATACGAAATACGCGATTTTATGACGGAAGGGTTAGCGCAGGGGTGTTCAACCCGTGGCCACATTTGGCCCGCGTAAGGGTTTTGAGTGGCCCGCGCAATATTTTTGAAGAGCTCTGTCCCGCCCGTTTTGGCAGAAATCCAGCCAGAAATCGAAGACAGATTCGATGTGCAGACCTCCTTTTATCTTGTTTTTTCCGAAATCGCTAGTTTTCAAAGAAAATCATGAACTCGAAGATTGATTTGTAGTGAAGATCTTTTTTTTAGAAAACAAGGGATGAAATTCAGAAAATTGGGAAAGATTCGAATTGAAGACCTTTTTTTTAGAGATTGCTACGATTTTGTGACAAAAAGAATGTTTTATTTGTTTGGCCCGCCAATATTTTTAATGAACCAAAATGGTCCTCGGATCAAAAAAGGTTGGACACGTCCCTGAGTTAGCGTATAAAAATGCTCTAGTCATAAAATGCTTCCGCAGTTAACGTTAACTCTATTCAGACTGGGCTTTTAAGAAAACTTGTACCACTAGAAGGGGAGGCGAGGCGGAAAGTGCCCGCACTCTTTGTTTGCTTATATTTCGACAATTAGTAGCCCTAAAAGTGCCATTCAAGGTTGTATAGAAAAAGAATTTTATACTCATACGTACTGTAAATGTTGTAATAAAACATTATTTCGCATTGAAAAAGCGAGTTTTTGAAAGGTAGTCAACTTTCGTAAATTGCCGAAAAGCAGAGATTGGTTTCAGAAAGTTAACGACTTTGGCGGTTTGATTGATCTTATGATTAAAAGTAAAATTATTTCACAGTTGTAATCCCTTTAGGAGGTTACTGCAGTCCACATCGTACTTTTTTAAAATTACTGCAAAATGTTATAATAAGCCTAATTTAAAAAATTAAGTTAGGATTGATTACTTTGATGAAATTAATTTTTTTGAATTTTTGCAAGCTTTTTTCTTCTTTAGTAGGTTAATCTAGCCAACATCGTATAATATTTTATAGTCGAACTTGACTAATGCTCTAGCGTATATTTTTTTATTTTAAATTTACCGTACATTGAATTATTTACATTTCGTCAGAGTAGGGCTGCCCAACCTGATACCAGCAAGGTCTATTGTTGAAGCCCGCCAAAGAATTTGTGATTACTTAATCGATCAAATTATTGTTATGCTTTGAATCAATTTAATTATGCGCAGAAAACTCGAAATGTATAATTTTCGTCTCAGTAGAGATTTTCGCTTTATATAAGAATAAAACACGTAGGTATATTAAACTGGTGACCTTTTTTGTTTGGTCTTTAACTAAATTTGTGGTCCGAATTCCTGTTATCAAAAAGGTTCATTCAAAAATAACATATTAAAATTAAGTAAAGACAAAAAAGAAGATACTTTGATTTCTGCACTGATTGCGACCCGCAATAAACTTTTCGACAAAAGTTGGACCATAACGGTTAAAAGATCGAGCATCCCTGCGTCAGAGTATAAAACAACCTAACATTTTCCAAAACAGTCATTATCATTGAAATGAATTTCTACCGAGAGTAATTTTCGATTTTAATATTGATTTGGTCATAACTTACGACACCGACATTTTTTCTTTCAGAATTATTTAATTTTTAGTACGAATTTTGACATTAGAATAAAAAGATAAAACATCGGTACAACCAATTAATAATATTGCACTCAAGCATAGCACAATGTACAGTTTATTCGAATGTCTTTTGACATTGTTTGCGTAAATGTTCGATATAGTCCCCAGCATAATTCAAAAGTAGGACGGAAATTCTTTGATAAATTTGATTACCTCAAGCAAACTGTGACAAATATTTCTTAAAATTTCACTTTTTAAATGAATCTATATAGTTCGATTTTTTGGTCATTTTCATTACACGCTCAGTGCAACAAAGAAAAGTAGGCTATTCTATTTAGAGTTATTTCTAACATAAACTTACAGGGAGGAAAAATAAACGCACACCTATCTAGATATTGTACTGTACAGAAAATAAGATATAATAATGAAATAGTTATTCACGCCAAGTCATTTATGCTAAATTTTAATACGGGTGCGTAATGTTGTAAAATAATTTCCACTGCTTGTTCTTGTTGCAAGCAAAAACATAAAAAAAAGCTGGAGTAGGGATCTTTTAACTCTGCTACATTTGATGCGTCATCTGCTTAAATAAAAACAAGTCAAATAACCTCTGTTGGTGCGTTTTCCGTTAAGTTCCATATAAAAACTTAAAAATGATTGCATAATTTTTGTGGCAACTAGAATTTTATTGGTTGATTTCATTTCAGAAACCTCTTTTTATTCTGCTAAAATTGGTCAAAAATTGGAGTTTAAATAAAGTTTTAAAAAAAACACAGATATTGGATATGTGCAGTATGTAAAGGTCGAATGACATAGACCAGGGGTTCTCAAACTGTGGTACATTTAGGCTTCTCAAGGGGTACATTATTATGTGATAGGATGTCCTTATTTAAGTTAAATTCCGTGACCGGAAGAAATAATTGACTCAAATGTCTAGAATTTTCAAATCCGGTCGATTGTAATTACGTCAAACAGGACAATTAAGAAACAGTGGTAGATATCGGGTGAGGCAAACGAGGCAGTCGCCTTGATTTTAAAGACCCACCCTCGAAAATAGCACATACAGTTTTAATCCGCTGCAGATGTTTGTTCAGAGTGTAAAGAATGATTCTGAGTGAAGACCTTTTTTTTTATTTAGAGAACACCCTGATTTTAAGATAAAAATAGAGAAATCAGAGATAAAATTGAAGTGAAGACTTTTTTTTTTTTTTTAGAGCACACCATGAGTTTCGGAGAAAAATATGCAAGCCAAGATCAAAGTTCTTTTTTTCTCAAACAACATCAATTTTTGAAAATTCTTGCCTCAGGCCCCTAAATTCGAATATCCACCACTGTTAAGAGGGAAGATTTTTTTTACAGATCACCATGATTTTGGGTTTGAATGGGGAAATTTTCTAGCTGCTGCAAAGTAAAGACTTTTCTTTTTTTTAGAGATCACCTTGATTTTGGGCATGAATTGGGGGAAAATTAGTGGCTGATTTTAACTGAAAGCCTTTTTTTTAGAGAAACGTTACAAAATTTTGGGGGTACATGCAAACCTGCTAAAGTGTCCAAAGGGTACCGATCAACTAAAAGTTTGGGAAACCCTGACATAGACTGACGCTGACGTATAAAAAAATGATACAATTAATTATATAATGTAAAACTTCAAGCGCATAAGTAATTAATGATTCTTCTTCAATTTAATCAAAACAAAACCTGATATTGAAACCCATAAGTTAAAACAATAATTTTTCAACCAATTTTAATTTTGTTTCTTTTTCTACGCGCATTTAAACATGATAAAATTGATGGAAAAAAATAAGACAAAATAAGCTTCATACAGAAATCCATCACTCATTTTCAAGATTTTAAATTTTTATCAATTTTTATCGTATTTCAACTCTATTTATCCTCCAGACTCGTACAAAAACGTTGAAGGCGTTGTACCAAGGGCAACTTTTATGCGATACCGGTACCTGCTTATTTAATGCTATATACTTGCAGGCCAGGGTTTCCCAAACTTTTAGTTGATCGGTACCCTTTGGACACTTTAGCAGGTTTGCATGTACCCCCAAAATTTTGTAACGTTTCTCTAAAAAAAAGGCTTTCAGTTAAAATCAGCCACTAATTTTCCCCCAATTCATGCCCAAAATCAAGGTGATCTCTAAAAAAAAGAAAAGTCTTTACTTTGCAGCAGCTAGAAAATTTCCCCATTCAAACCCAAAATCATGGTGATCTGTAAAAAAAATCTTCCCTCTTTAACAGTGGTGGATATTCGAATTTAGGGGCCCGAGGCAAGAATTTTCAAAAATTGATGTTGTTTGAGAAAAAAAGAACTTTGATCTTGGCTTGCACATATTTTTCTCCGAAACTCATGGTGTGCTCTAAAAAAAAAAAAAAAGGTCTTCACTTCAATTTTATCTCTGATTTCTCTATTTTTATCTTAAAATCAGGGTGTTCTCTAAATAAAAAAAAAGGTCTTCACTCAGAATCATTCTTTACACTCTGAACAAACATCTGCAGCGGATTAAAACTGTATGTGCTATTTTCGAGGGTGGGTCTTTAAAATCAAGGCGACTGCCTCGTTTGCCTCACCCGATATCTACCACTGTTTCTTAATTGTCCTGTTTGACGTAATTACAATCGACCGGATTTGAAAATTCTAGACATTTGAGTCAATTATTTCTTCCGGACATGGAATTTAACTTAAATAAGGACATCCTATCACATAATAATGTACCCCTTGAGAAGCCTAAATGTACCACAGTTTGAGAACCCCTGTTGTAGGCGATAGCCGTGGTGAGCATATGTCCTGTATTTTTGTTTCCATGCTTTTATAATTGTTACATAACAACGTCAGGACTTTTGTTACCTCGTGAGTTTTTTGCTGAATCACAATTTTATCTGCTGAATAGTGGCATCAGATATATAACTGATAAGTGTTAGAAGGCTGCGCAAGCGTGTTGAGGCTGTGTTTGCTAGTTTGTTACTTGTTTGTTTATTAGCTGTTAGTAAGTCTAGGCTTCGTGATGAGTAATGTTTAGTAATTAAGCCCAATAGTAAATTTTTAGATGCATGAAAGTAACTATTCCCCTTTTTAACTAGGTCGTAGCCCATTTTGCTGCAGTGTGTAATCTTGCTTTGTTCTTAATGCCTTTTAACAGTAACTGCGCTGTTTTGTTGTTTTATTTAGAACACGATCTAGTACACATCGCAACACCAGAAATAATAGATATTTGTAAATATGCTAATTGTGACTGATTAAGCTCTTATGTTAGTGAGACAAGAGCAAGTTACGACTACGGATAAGACAAATAGAATCAGGCAGAAGTGACAAAGTGTCTACATTTGCGATCTGATTGATCAACAATACTGTATGCGAGCCCGCAAGCAACCAGAAGATCTAGCAGATAATTGCTTTCAGATATGTCAAGATATTGTAGTGGGTTGGAATTTTTAATTTAGTTTTTTAGTTTTTACTTGAGACGTAACTAAAATGCTAGTCTACCCAGACTACCCCACTAGCCTGAGTAAGCTAAGCCTAAACAAAAATTTGCAAAAGGGCTATGAAGTGTGTAAAGCGTTCCTAAACCTGACCTTACTTAAAATTAACTAGTAACTAGTACCGGAAAGATGGGAAAGTACTGGTAAACATTTAACTATGAAAAATGTCAATTTGTGATAATACTACTGTAAATCAAGAAACTCCTTTGAAGCTGCAATCGAGACGAAAAATAAAAACATATTGCAATGCTTGCAAAAAACTTTCAATGACTCTAGAATTAGACGGAGTACCGCGGTACATTATAAAAAAAGTACCGCAGTACCGGTACTCGGTACCAAGTACCAAAGGTACCGGTAACGGTACTAAAAAAGTAACGCGGTACAGTGCCGTGTACTAAAGTACCGCGGTACTGCCCACCACTGGCTTTTAGAAACATTAATCACCGGACAACTTGAAAAGTTACACATTATTCCAAAACCGCAACATCCAGATTGCTATACGAATTTGTGCAATCAGATAAAGGCTGTGTATGAAAAAGAAGATTCTGAAAATCTTGACATTTTGCTAAATAATTTAACATTGGGCGATCGATGTTCTATAGATTTAATGCGTCACTTATTAGCCGCTTCCGGTCTTCAAGAAAATCCCTCCCCCCAATCCGAAGCTATAATCAAGGACCGATTTTTTAAAGCTTTACCCGCTAAAGTAGCTGCATGTAGTGGCAATTGGTTTTATACAGATTTAATTGGACTAGCAAAATGTGCGACTGAGTATATGAGAGCAAATAAACGCTATACAGAGGGTTCAACTTCTTCGGGCAATTTAAAAGACACCACGGTTAGCAGCGTTTCTAATCGACCTCGTAATTTTCAATCATAATGCCAGCCATTCCGTAATTTTTACAACAAAAACAGGTAAATTAACAGCACCAGGAAACTCGCAATTTCAAGGCCAAGACTATACTTATTCACGCAACCGAGATTATATTTGTTACTTTCACCGAAAATATTGTCAAATGGCAATTAAATGTGAAGGACCTCAGTGCAAATTTTTTGACCCTCGCATTTCAATCGGCCAATAAATTACGCAGGAGGCTGGAAGCAAAATCTGCTGCATTAGCTTTTTAGCCAAATTATCCAACATTCTGCAGCCAACAGCGGATCTCATGCTTAAATTCGCATTCTTTTCCTATGTCGCGACCTACTAAAAATTGCAAATTGTTGATCGCTTATGATTTTATTAACAATATTTCTTTTTTAATCGACATTGGCTCATCATATTCGTTAATTAGTGCTTTTAAACGTGAGCGTAAAATTAGTCCAGACCCTACTTGATTATATTCTGCCACATCCAATGTTATCCAAAACTATAATAAACAAACTTTAAAAATTAATTTTAATTCTTCTGTCGACTATACTTGGGATTTTATAAAAACTGATTTAAATTTTTCGATAATTAGACTTGATTTTTTGAAGTTTTATAAGCTTACCGTTGATACCAATAAACGCTGTTTAATTGATACTCGTAACAATGTTGTGATTAACTTAAATCCCTGTTTATTACAAACCTCCAAGTGTAACTTGTGTCTTACCAAAACAAAGTCAATTTCACGATATTTTAGCCAAGTATCCCAATGTTATAACACCGACTTCGAGGTTTGAGCGTCAACCTGTGAATTTTCAGCACGCTATTGCTACGAATGGTGAAATTGTTAAAAGTAAATTACAACGTATGTCACCAGAAATGCAAAAAGTGGTTGATGAACAAATTAATGAGTGGTTAAGAGATGGTATAATTAGTCGAAGTGATTCTCCTTTTGCTAGTTGTTTACATGTAGTGCCGAAAAAATCTGGTAAACATCGTGTTTTTGTTGATCATAGACGTTTAAACGCCATTAGCTTATTGGAAGCTCATCCAATTCCTCTATTTATTCTTTATTGGATAATTTGTACGGTAGTCGCGTATTTTCTGTGATCAATTTAAAAAGCGCTTATCATAATGTTCCGATAAGGCCTGAAGACCGACATAAAACCGAATTTTTAACAAAGTCTGGTTGTTATGAATTTAATTACATACCCTTTGGTTTAAAATCTGCTCCTGCAATATGCGCTTTGTTCATGAAGTTCTATATTCGACCACTCCTGAATTAAAAAATCTTACTGAAGTTTATCTTGACGACATTTTGATTCATACAAAAGATTTGGAATCTCATCAAGCAATATTTGATCAAATTTTTCAAAATCTTAGTCGTTATAATTTAGCTATTAATTTGCAAAAATCTATTTTCGCTCGTGAAAAACTTAATTATCTTAGTTTTGAAGTAAGTGCTAATGGTTATTCTGCAACAGATGAAAACATCAAGGCTATTGTTGAGTACCCCCTTCCGAAAACATTTAGAAGTCTTTCTCGTTTTTGTGGTGCAGTTAATTTTTATCACAAAACTATTGAAAAGTGTAATGAATTATTACGACCGTTGTATGAGCTGCTGAACTCAAACCAAAAGCGACCAAAAAGCACGGTTACTCAATGGTCGGATCAGCAAAAATTTTATTTTAAAAAAGTTAAGGCTGTTCTTGGTAAGAAAACCGTTTTATCGTACCCAATTCCTTATGCAGAAACCTTTTTGTTTACAGACGCAAGTGATTCTTGTATTGCTGCCACTCTTTACCAATTTGATCCCAGTAGGAAGTTATGTGTTCCGATTGCCTTTTTCTTCAGAAAGTTAAGTAAAGCACAACTTAAGTACGCAATTTTTGACAAAGAAGTTTTAGCTATCTACGAAAGTATTAAATTTTTTAGATATATGCTTGATGGACGTCATTTTACCATACTTTGTGACAATCAAGCTGTAGTTCAGAGTTTGACAAAGAAAAACAGTGAAAATTTTTCAGCACGTATTTTACGTCAATTGCAATACATTTCTCAATTTAGTACTGATTGTCAATTCATAGAAAGCGATAAAAATGTTGTTGCTGACGCACTCACTTGCGCAAACGTTGCGCTTGTTTCCGATCTACCAGATGCATTAGATTTTGAAGTAATTGCTGAAACGCAAAAATCTGATGCTGATATTCAATCTTTATGCAATAGAATTACTACTCTTCAAATTAAAAGTTTTCCCGTTCGAAATTCACCAAATTTTATATTATGCGATGGTCTCTTAAAATACGCCTCGTATTTTGCTTCCAAAAGCCTTTCGACGTAAAGCATTTAACATAATTCATTCTCTAAATCATGCTGGTATTAAATCTTCACGATACCTAATCAAACAACGTTACTATTGGCCGTCTATGAACAAAGATATTAAAGACGGGTAATGCAATGTTCTAATTGTCAATTAGTTAAAAGAAAACGTCATACAAAAGCACCTTTTGTAAGTTACCCGATTGCCAGAGAAGTTTGAGTGAAATAAATGTTGATTTAATTGGGCCACTTCGTAAAAGTCGTGGTCATCGATATATTTTTACTATACGCGATGGCTTCACTAAAGCCTGTTTCGCGTTTGCACTTCCTGGATACAAAAAGTGACACAATTCCTCCAAGTTCAGTTTAGTTACCAGAGCAGAATCTTTTACTTAAATGACTCATATGAGCAGTCTCTCAAAGCTATTGTGTAACTATCTTATAATCCTTTTGTAGGTTCCAGTAGGCTTGTAGACATCACTGTCTGTAGCTTTCTCTATATCAGCGTTTCCCAACGGGGGCGGTACCGCCCCCTGGGGGGCGTTTCAATAATTTGAGGGGGCGATAAAATTTTATGGATGACAAGGGGGGCGGTAAACCACACATGGGCGCTGATACATTGTTAGCCCATACTTAAAAAATCACGCCACGAAAATAAAAACAGTTAGATTTAGAATAGGCCTACTAGTGCTAATCTCCAAATGAGGAGACCAATACAGGTGACAATGTAAAGGAAGTAGTATTTCCAATATTAATTTCAATTGTGTATTTTCATTAACCTCACAACTAGCTGATCAGCTTGAATTATTAGCACCAAATGCGTTGTTTTTCTAGCGCAATCCAAATATTAATACAATTGTTTATGCGCAGATTCAATTGTTACGCTATATGGCATCACAAAAGATTTTGCTTGTTACTTGCCTGTGTATTGCGAAATCGTTTATCACATGATCATAGGAAGTTGTGATTAATTAAGACAAAGCTTTGGTAAAGCGAGTTTACTCTTTTTTAAGGTGTCGGAATTCCCATCTTACACTGAACACTGGTTATGCTTCAATGATTTTATTATGACATATATTTTTCGTAGCTATATAAACGCTTCGCAGTGTTTTATTCTTTCTCTTTTCTCTTCCACACGTGTAATTTTCAAGAGGACAGCAGTGACGTTTCAAGACTGTACCACGTGTGTTAAAAATTCTTATAAATTCTTTTTGCAGTGGATGAAAGTTTATTTAGCTTTTATATTCATTAGATATTGTGTGTTTTATGCCCTGCAGGAAATCGAACATGAACAGCAAAAGAAAGTGTCGTCAATATTCAGAAGAATATTTGCAATTTGGTTTTATTCCTTCTCCATCAAATGTTCAGTTACCAATGTGCTTAGTTTGTGGAAAGTCATTTTCCAATGAAGCGATGAAACCTTCGCGACTTTTAGATCATTTAAAAAGCAAACATGCTGATAAAAAAGATAAGCCAGTGTCATTTTTCCAAGATTTGAAAGACAAATATGGAAAGAGAAATACAATAACAAGCATGATGACAAAATGTTCAGAGCAAGCTGGTCGAGGACTTTTGGCTTCTTACAAGATCTCCTATTTGATTGCCAAATGTGGAAAGCCCCATACCATTGCAGAAAATCTTATCATCCCCGCTGTCAAAGAAATAATGAGCACTATGTTTGCGAATCCTGTTGACATAATTTCCAATATTCCTCTGAGCAACAATTCAGTTTCCAGAAGAATTAACGACATGGCAGATGAACTTACAGGTGCCCTGGTTGCTGAATTAAAATCCACAAAGTTTGTTTTGCAGATAGACGAATCCACGCTTCGAGATAGTGAGGCACTACTACTTGGATATGTCCGTTTTCTAAGTAAGAACGATGAAATAAGAGAAGAGTTATTGTTCAGCGAGTCCTTGACTGCAGACACGAAAGCCTCCACTATTTTCAAAAAAGTTGAAAAAGTGTTTAAGGACAAACAAATTCCGATGTCAAATGTGATTGCTTGTGCAACTGACGGTGCACCAGCAATGATTGGTCGCCATCGTGGATTTATACAGCATATGAAAACCGCATCACCTGGAATATTAGCCATTCATTGCATAATTCATCGCCAGCATTTGGTAGCTAAACACCTTAGTGCTGAGTTACACGAGTCCTTACAGGTGTTCATAAAAGCTGTGAACAAAATTAAAACTTCTTCAAACGATTGTTTGTTCCGTAAACTATGTCAAGAAAAAGATGAAGAATTTCAGCGTCTGCTTCTACATACCGAAGTTAGATGGCTGTCAAAAGGAAATTGCTTAAGGCGATTGCATGACCTGTTTGACACTGTTGTTAAATTTCTGCAGGAAGTTGATGCTAATCTAAGTAAAGAATTGAGTAACAGGCGCGTTGATTTGGCCTATCTGTCTGATATATTTGACAAATTAAATGAGTTAAACCTGAAGTTGCAGGGAAAGCAAGTAAACCTTATCAAAGCGAAAAGTGTTGTCATGGGCTTCATCAACAAGTTGACTCTTTTTAAACAAAACATGGGCCGACGTGAACTGTGTCACTTTCCTAAATTGCAGGAAATGCTGGAGAAGAATGAATTGAAGGATGAGAACGTGCGGATATATTGTTCGCACCTTGGATGCATGACAGAAGAAATGACTACTCGCTTTAAGGATCTCTCTAATCTCGTGATTCCGGATTGGATTATAAACCCGTTTTTGGCGGACTCACAGCAGGCGCAACAAACTTTGCAAACAGACTTAATAGACCTTCAAAACGACTGTGAAGCTGAAGTATTGTTTAGAAAAAAAGACTTTGAGTCATTCTGGATTGCACAGCGATCAACCTATCCTCGTCTTTGGGAATTTCTCAAAGTATTTATCCTGGCTTTCCCTACTACATATTTAGTGGAAAAAGGGTTCAGTGCAGTTGTAAACCTCTTACAAAAAAACAGGAATCGTTTACAAATAGCAACAAAGGGTGACCTGAAACTTTTTTTATCTGACATCAAACCAGATTTTGTTGCCTTAGCATCGCGACATCAGGCACAAGGAAGCCATTAAATTGTGTTTTTTATTTTGTCTGGGTATTGCAATTCATTTTTTTTGGTTCTGGTAAATTTGCTGATTTTTGTACAATACGAGCAAAATTTGTTGTTGCTATAATATTTTATGTTAGTTTTCTAAGGGGGCATTGGCAGTTTATTTTAAGTCAATTTCTATACTTAGGGGGCGCTGGGACAAAAAAGGTTGGGAAACGCTGCTCTATATCATCAACTTTCCTGTGAAAACCACAAAACAAGCAGACTGAGAAACTGAACTAAGTGATACAGCACTTAGACAGCACAACCAGTACGACTACCAACATAGTTAAAGAAAAATTTTATCCCAATAGACTTTATTATGATTATATTTTTTTATTATCAGAGTGACTCATTCAAATTAAAACAGAGGGCTTACCTTTTTATGTTCATCAGTGTGAACCGTGGGCCTGCATCTGGCTGGTGAGAAGTTGAATGTCAGGTTTCATTCTAGTTACTGCCAGTCTCAAACAATGATGCAGATGTTATCTGTCAATCTTGATCTCATTGGGGTTTTTATCACTTTCACGCGTGAAAAGGTTTGCTCACAGATATACGTACTGCCAAAAAGTGTGGTCATGTTCATTGTGTGTTTTCTAATGTTGTGTTATGTGTCTTTTGGGAGGGCAGCATAAAAGTTAATGAGACTGTTTGGCTTGAATGCACCTTTCAAAACATCACAGTTTTGTAACTCCGCTAAATCAAACTGATAAGAAGGCTGGGCTTCATCAATGTTGGCAATAAAGGGGTTCTGAAAAAGACGGATTTCTTATGCATAAACATGTAGTTCACGGAACCGCACACCGAACTCCGTCTTTAGCGTTTCCAATGCTTTCAACTGGAAACGTGACCACTGGGTTTTCTGCAGAGAGGTTTTGTGTAGCAGGAAGATGGATGAAGTTGTGGTTTTTCATTTGTCTCAAAAGCAGTTTTAGTTTTAGCTAGAATGCTTTTATGTGGGAATACATGTCGTAAATAAGTTTACCCAGGCCTTGTAGCTGCAAATTTTTTTTCTTTCTTTTTTCTTTTGTCTCTATATTTATCCACCTGACTAGCAGGAAAGCGACGGAGGCGCTATACATAGGGCAGGCAATTACCCCGACCTGCTTCCGGAGATGCTAACATATTGCTGTCCGTTTGTAATTTAATAGAGATATGACTGTAATTTAGAACTGCTTGCCAAGACCACCAAGCAGGGAAAAGTGCCGTAAAGTGTCTTTCCCAAGAACACAACAGAATGGCGCAATTGGGTTTTGAACCGAGACCATGTTGATCATCAGCCCGGTACTTTAACCACTTGACCATACTGCCGAAGAAGTTAAAGCTGTTCAGCATTTCTGTGATGTCTGTTGAAAATGCAAATTGCCATTTCCATTCTGGATCAATCAGCTCTGACACCGTCTTGTTTTGTGAGTGAAGAAATAAGTTAATTTCAGGTAGCAGCTCGTAAAAACGCCTTAAGATTCTGCCCCGGCTCAACCATGGGACCTCTGTGTAACACAACACATCTTCGTGTGTAGATTTTAGTTCAGATAGGAATTCTTGAAACTGCCTGTGTTTAAGTCCCTTTGCTCTTATGAAGTTTATGCATGACACCACAACCTTCATGACAAAATCCCACGTCAAAACTTTGCAGCACAGTACTTGCTGGTGAATTAGACAGTGGACTTGTAGCAGGGAGGGGAGATATTGTTTTTCCATCTCCCGGTTTATGCGTCCTATGAGCCCCCGAGACATGCCCACCATATTAAAAGCCCCGTCAGTTGTGATACTGACTAGTTTTGACCAGTCCAGGTTTAACTCTTTCATGGTTTGGCACACTTTACCAAAAATAACCTTCCTCGTCGTAGTCCCTTTCAGACTTTGCAGGGCTGCAAGCTCCTCGCACATCTCAAAGTTTACATTTACTTCACGAATAAAAATTAGCAGTTAAGCGGTGTCCTGCACGTTCGTGCTCTCGTCCAGTGCTAATGAAAAAAACTCATATTCTTTTGTCTTCTGCAGCAGCTGGGCATATGCATTACCCCCAATTTCTTCAGTACGTCTCGTGATTGTACTTGCTGATAGACTCACAGTATTAAAGACATCTTTCTTTTCGGGACACGCCTCCTCTACGACAGCGTTCATACATTTCTTGACAAATTCGCCATCAGTGGAAGGTTTACTGTTACTTGCTAGTAGTTGAGCAATCCGAAAGCTGGCTCGAACTGCTGACTGGTTTATCTGAGTTTGGCGTACGAATGTATTCTGCTGAGCTAACAGTCCAATTTTTATCTTTGAGAGTTTTCCTGCTCGCATTTGGCCTTGCAAGCTATCATACTTGTCTTTGTGAGGGGATTCATAGTGTCTCCGAAGATTGTACTCCTTGAATACCGCCACTGTCTCTTGACAGATGAGACAAGCTTCCTTTTCTTTGTTTTAAAGTTTAAAAGTGGACAAACGATTATTTTTTTGTTTAAAATTTAAACAAAAAAATAATCGTTTGTCCACCTCAGATTAAATACCTTGCATTCTAAATCAATTTTTCTCTTACATTTTTTTTCGAAATTTTTCTGTTCATTCTAAAGAGGGGCAGGTTTAGGTTTTTTTCCGGGGGTTTCCAGATAGGGGCACATACCGCAGAAAGGTGGAACAGAATGTTATGTTATATATGTGTACGAAATAGTTACTAACGAATAGTTAATAATAAAAATAGTTCATAACTAAGGAACATTTTATTGCAAAAGTCCAACTTTATTTTTAAATACACATACACAATATTAAAAAAACTTCACTTTAAAAAACAAAAAATAAAAAGCTTTTTAGGAATAAAAAACATATTTTTAGCCTAATTATATTTAAATATTAGACAATTTTTTCAAGATCATATATACATTTTACAATATGTCACGGTTTTGTATCTATTAGTAATTATACGAGAACCTTACCCTGATGAAGATTTCGTACCTCGCAGATAACGTGAGCTAAAATGTTCACTCGACAGTTACTTAATATGACAGTTACTTGCGATAGCTACCACTCAAGGCGCAGGACGAGAGACGCTCGATAGAACAATGCAGAAACACAAGTAAAATTTTATTCAAGGCTTCGCTTCAACTTCCAGAGCAGATCTACCGTCTCTCTAAACCAGTGGTTCTCAAAAGTTTTTGCTACATTCCTCCGTTTCAGGACTTGGGTACAATCATTTTCCTTATCTAAAAAAAAATACCTCGATGATCAATGGTGGGTATTCAAATTCAGGGGCCCAAGGCAAGGGTTTCCAAAAATTGATGTTCTCTAAAAAAAAAAAAAGGTCTTTACTTTGATTCGATCTCTAGTTTTGCTATTTTTCTCCCAAAATTGTAGTAATCTCTAAAAAAATAAAAGATAACTAACATTGAAACTGGCGTATTTCCGATATAATTCTATCCAACTGTGGTTCAAAGTGAGTGTATATGTTTTTTTTAGAAAGAGCTCCGCGGGCTCGATAAAAATTCTTAGCGGGCTGTAGTTTGGTGACCACTGTTATAAACCGAGCCCATGTTGATCACAATCACAGTGCTCTAACCATTCGACTACACTGCCGATATTTTCGTCCCTATAAAGTAGTAATTCCAAAAAAACTTTTCACTTTGAAGTACCAATTTTTTTGCCTCGCTTACATTGTAATGAAGTTTTCAAATTCCTCCCCGATTCCTCCCCTAGTGATTTTTTTCCTTGGAGATTTCAAATTCCTCCTTAGGGAGCCAAGTGGCTCAGTTTGAGAAACACTGCTTTAGACAACCACACTATTATTACAACAACGAAATTGTTCTCAAATTGAAAGGCAGTACACCAGACTCCTTTCCTTCACAGTAAAATCGCCCAAACGGCTTGCTTTCCAACAATAATAGGCCTACTCAATAAACTCCGCCGTCAATTACACACAGCCTCACGCTTGCTGAATCACTTTTAACTAGGAATGATCAGAAACGCAAACTCGCTCTCTATTTATATACGGCTACGAAAATCCCAGGTTAAACCAGAAAAACGATTGTGACGCAACGGTAAAGAAATTATGTCCTCGAACTTACTTCTCGAACTTGTGGAATGTGATTGACGATGATTTTATTTTAAAACCTATAAAAAAGTATTCCAAAGAGAATTGAAGCTGTAATTAAAAAAAAGGGGGTGCCGGTTTAGTATATGGCCTACCTTTCGAATGTAAAAAGTATGTGGCCTACCTTTTCTAATTCTACTTTTACTAGTTCTACATTCTAATTTACTAATTCTACATTCTAGGTCCAATGCACCTAAATCTTTTTGGAGCAAAATTAGATCTTCTAATAATCATTGTTCTCTTCCTGCTTCTGTTGGTGGAGTAAAAGGTGCTAAAAATATTGCTGAGATGTGGAAAAAGCATTTTTCTTCTCTCTTAAATACTAGTAGTTCTTCGGACGCAACGGAATTTGTTGATTTCAAATTACAATCATTTGAGTCTTATTATAACCTTTCCTTGGCTGAATGCACTATTGACACTATCAGTCCATTAATTCATAAATTAAAGCTAAACTGTGCTCCTGGTGTTGATGGTATTTCTGCTGAACATTTTTGCTATTGTGATAGTAGTATTAAAGAATATATATGTGATCTTTTTAATATGTGTTTATATCATGGCATTATCCCAAAATCTTGTACTGATACATTACTTGCCCCAATAATTAAAAACAAAAATAAGAATGTTCATGATGTTAGTAACTACAGGCCTATTGCTCTTACCACAGTTGTGTCAAAACTGTTTGAATCTTACATTTCACATCATTTCATAGATTTTTTAAAAACAAAAGATAACCAATTTGGGTTTAAACCTAATCATAGTATAGACATGAGTGTATTTCTTAAACAAGTAGCTTCTTCATATGTATCTAGAGATACTCCTGTGTTTGCTGTGTTTTTGGATGCCGCTAAGGCCTTTGATAAAGTAGATCATGATCTTTTATTTAAAAAGTTAATATTTAGAAATGTGCCTTTGTACTTCATTGGGTTGTTGCGTTACTGGTAAAAAACTCAAATGATGAAAGTTAGGTGGAATAATTATTTTTCTGACTCTTTTTTGGTCTCAAATGGTGTTCGCCAAGGAGGTATCTTAAGCCCTTACTTATTTTCCCTTTATATTGATGATCTGACTTCTAACTTAAACACTATTAAATCTGGGTGTTATGTTGGAAATTACTGCCTAAATCATATAATGTTTGCTGATGACATTTATCTATTTAGTCCTAGTTTAGTTGGTCTTCAAGATCTTTTAAAAGCATGCTACAATTACGCCCAGTCACATAAAATGTTATTTTATTGTAATAAATCATTTGGCATGTTGTTTGCACCAAAAAATTTCAATTGATCTTCCTCTCCTAAGCTATTGATGGATAATTCAGAAATCAGTTTTGTTCAATCTGTAAAATATCTTGGGTTACATATTAGCAGTGATCTTACTGATGACATTGACATTCAAAGGCCGGTTAAATCACTCTATTGCTCATCGAATAAATTGAAATAGCAATTTAGTAAGTGTAGCTTGGAAGTAAAAAATTATTTATTTAAACATTTTTGCATGCCATTTTATGGAAGCCACTTATGGTGTAATTATCGTAAATATAACTTCAGGCAATTACGTGTTGCTTACAGTGATTCTTATAGAATTTTGCACCACATACCTCGATGTGTTAGTGCTCATAACCACCAAGTATAATCAAATATCGATACCTTCGATGCTCTAATTAGAAAATATATTTTTTCTTTCACTAATCGCTGTATTCTTCTTCTTCTCCTTTCAGCCTTTCCCTTCAGTCAGGGGTGGCCACAGCGTATCATCATTCTCCACATCTTTCTGTCTTCAACATCCGTCTCCTTCACACCAGCTTCCTGCATATCTTCCTTCACTGCATCTAAAAATCTTCTCTTTGGTCTCCCTCTTCTACTCTTTCCCGGTAACTCCATTTCCATCATTTTTCTTCCTACATACTCTTGGTCTCTCCTCATGACATGTCCATACCACCTCAGCCTGCCCTCCCTCATCTTCATTCCTAACTGTTCAACCTTAACAGTACTCCTGATGTGCTCGTTTCTAATCTTGTCTTTTCTTGTCACTCCCATAGCAAACCTCAACATTTTCATCTCTGCAACTTCCATCTCTTTTACTTGTTTTTTTGTGACTGCTACTGTCTCAAGTCCATACACCATTGCTGGTCTTACCATTGAACTGTACACTTTTCCTTTTACTCTAGCTGGTAACCTCCTGTCGCAGATTACTCCTGATACTCTTCTCCATCCGTTCCATCCTGCCTGTACTCTCTTCTTTACCTCCCTCTCACAACCACCACTTTCTTGCACCGTTGATCCCAAATACTTAAATTCCTTTACTCTTGGCACTTTTGCATCCTCCATCTTTACTGTTTCGTCATCATTTCCTCCATTTATGCAAAGATATTCGGTCTTTGACCTACTTACTTTCATCCCTCTTCTTTCCAATGCATACTTCCAGGATTCTAATCTCTGCTCCACTTCTTCCCTGGTCTCTTCACAAATCACAATATCATCAGCAAACAGCATCGTCCATGGTGGTTCTCTCCTTACTTCATCCGTTAGCCTGTCCATTATCAATGCAAAAAGGAATGGACTTAATGCTGATCCCTGGTGCAGTCCAACCTTGACCTTGAAACTTTCTGTAGTACCTACTGCACACCTCACCGCTGTTTCGCTTCCCTCATACATATCCTGTACTAGTTGTACATACTTTTCCACTATTCCAGATTTTCTCATACAGTACCACAGCTCTTCCCGTGGAACCCTGTCATAAGCCTTCTCTAGGTCCACGAATACACAATGTAGCTCTCTTTGAATTTCCCTGTACTTTTTCATCAACATTCTTAGAGCAAACATGGCATCGGTGGTTCCCTTTCCTGGCATAAATCCATATTGCTGTTTGCTGATCTCCACCCTATCTCTTAACCTTGCTTGAATAATCCTTTCCCATACCTTCATTGTATGGCTCATTAGCTTTATTGCTCTGTAGTTTCCACAGCACTGTGCGTCCCCTTTGTTTTTATAGATTGGGATAAGCACACTCCTTCTCCATTCTTCAGGCATCCGTTCACCCATTAATAGTCTGTTGTACAGTCTGGTCAAAAACTTTATCCCCATCTCTCCCATGCACTTCCAAACTTCTACTGGCAACTCATCTGGCCCAACTGCTTTACCTTTTTTCATCCTTCTTAGTGCATTTTTTACTTCTTCTCTACTGACACAATTTACCTCTTCGTTAACCACTTCTGTTTCCTCTGTCCTAGGGTCTCTGTTATTTTCCTCGTTCATCAGTTTCTCGAAGTACTCCTTCCATCTCTTTAACACTGCTTCCGAATTTACCATCACATTACCATTTTCATCCTTTATAACCCTCACATGCTGTACATCTATCCCTGCTCTGTTTCTCTGCCTAGCCAACTTGTACAACTCCTTTTCACCTTCTTTTGTTTTCAATCTAGCATACAAATTGTCATATGCACGTCCCTTTGCCATTGCAACTGCCTTCTTTGCCTTACTCTTCTTTTCTTTGTATATCTTTTTAGTATTTTCATTTCTTGTTTTGTCCCATGCTTTCTTTGCCTCTTTCTTTTCTTTTATGCTTTTTTGAACTTCCTCATTCCACCACCAAGTCTCCCTGTCTCCTTTTCGTTTTCCGAATGTCACTCCCAGTACAGTTTCAGCTGTTTTTCTTAGCATTTCTGCCGTTTTGTCCCACTCATCAGGTAACCCATCCTTGCCTCCCAAAATCCTGGTCACCTCTTGTCTAAACGCTTCTTGACAGCTTGTCTCTTTTAGTTTCCACCATCGTATCTTTGGCTTTACTTTCTCTGCTTTTTTCTTTTTCACCATAAGAGCCATTTTGCATACCACCATACGGTGCTGCTTTGCGACACACTCATTCAATATTACCTTACAATCACACATTTCCTTCAAGTTTCTCCTTCTGCACATCACATAATCTACTTGGGTACTTTTTCCTCCACTCTTATATGTCACTCTGTGTTCATCTTTTTTCTTGAAATAAGTATTGACAATCGCCAAATCCATCCTTTTCCCAAAATCCACAACCATTGATCCTTCCTTATTTCTTGTTCCAGCACCGTACCTCCCCATTATTTCCTCATATCCTATGTTTCCTTCGCCCACATGTCCATTAAGATCTGCACCAAGAACTATCCTCTCTTCTTTTGATATACTTTCAATCAATCCATCCAGGTCTTCCCAAAAATCATTTTTCTCCTCCATACTGTTGTTAACCTGTGGAGCATATGCGCTTACTATATTTAGGATGGACCCATTTACCTCCAGCTTCATGGCCATCAGTCTGTCTGACACCCTCTTCACTTCCAAGACACTTTCAGCCAGCTCCTCCCTCAGCACTATCCCTATCCCATTTTTTCTTCCATCAGCTTCGTTGTAGAATATTTTGCATCCACCTCCAATGTTCCTTGCTTTACTCCCTTTCCACCTTGTTTCCTGTAGACACAATATGTCTACATTTCTTCGTTCCATCATATCTGCCAGCTCTCTTCCCCTTCCAGTCATCGTTCCAATATTTAAAGTATCCACCCTTATGAGTGAGCATCTTCCTTTTCATGCTTCTCGCTGCTTCTTCACTCGCTTTCCTCCTCTTTTTTTGCTCTTATTTTTACAATGTTTAGCAGTAGCATAATTTCCACAGGTGCCCTGCTGTGCGACACCTGAGGCGGTCGTTGGTAACCCGGGCCTCGACCGATGCGGTATGGATTAATGATGATTTCGCATTTGTCTGTTTTGGCAAAAAAAGTTTTACGCCGGATGCCCTTCCTGCCGCAACCTTCCCCATTTATTCGGGCTTGGGACCGGCATCAAGAGACACAAAAAAGTGCCTCCGATCACTAATCGCTGTATAAACTCCCAAAATATTTTCATTATGTAATTGATGTCATCGGACTTATGGTATAAATCGTTTTATTACCAATATTTTGTGCTAACTTTGTTTTGAACTTGTATTTTTTAATTGTGCATCTTTTAGGGTTGATTTTTTTTTTTTGCGTGTGTGTGCATATATGGACGCTTTTGCGTCCGAGATAAATAAATAAATAAAAAATAAATAAATTCTAATATTCTAATATTTGTGTCCAGATAAACAAAATTTTTTTTCCTCAACTTAGCTAGCTTGATTATTGTTTGCACTTTACCAAGTCAATTTTTACCAGTAGTTGTCCTGAAAATTAGCGCAATGCGGTCGTAAACAGCGAAGTACCAATGTGATATTGGTCGAAATCGAATGAGTCTTTGTACTTTTGCTCAGTAATGTGTCATTTGCCTCGATGGTAAGAGGTCAAATTACCCCTGTGTCTGCATTTTCTTGATCAATTGAATATATTGCAGGCCAAAAGTGATTTTGATTATATTCATTAAAGCAGTGGCAGAGTTAGGAGTGATTCCCTATACTCATCTTTTTATAGTAAATTTCTTGCTTGCCATGAAACTGAAAATCTAAATGCTCTCTGATATTGTTCAGGAGGCCGGACCAAATGTGGAGGGGCGCCGTATGTGGCCCGCGGGCCGTAGTTTGGGGACCATTGCTCTACAGTATATCTCTTGATTCTCAATCCTGATCCCAATCCTATTCCGTCCCTTCCAGAGTCCAGACAAAATACCTTATATCCCGTCTCGAACCTATGCTTACTGAAACCTTAAAAAAGACTTTGACTTTAAACAGCAACTTCCTTTTTTACAATTTCACTCAAAACCTATCCGGAATCTCTCACACAATAACTGTTAAAATGGCTTCCCTTATTTGACTTGCCTTAATCGAAATACGAAATCACTCCCTTTCCTTTCATACTCCGATATCCATCTCTATGCTAAATGAAAACCTACACAAAATTCAAACCAAATTTAAAACTTTCCTAAAAAACTTCTCTTCTGTTATCGAAACCTAAATCCCTTTCCTATTCTAAATAAAAATTGTTTGTAATGTAACTTGTAAACGCCTTGTACAATATAAAGAACATACAAAAATTTCATTTTGAAGAATTATTAGGATTTGGAATTAATTTTTAAACAAGCTGCACAAAGATGAGAAACACCAGACTCGAGTTTCGCTCTCATTAGAGCTCGTCAGTGATGCTTATCTCACCGCGAATTAAACCTGGGTCCTGTACTCTTCCACGCAGGTTACTATACCACTAGACCACAGATCCCGGACGACAGATGGACTCAAAGCAGCTGTTATAACTTATTCCCGGATTTACTGAACAAGGAATACATAGAATCCACTATGTTGTAATTCCAAGGCCGTACCTCATGACCGGGACAAGACTACAGGTCCCAAGTTCGATTCGCGGTGAGATAAGTATCACTGACGAGCTCTAATAAGAGCGAAACTCGAGTCTGGTGTTTCTCATGTTTATGCAGCTTGTTGAAAAATTTCATTTTATTTTCTAACTTTGTTATGTATTAGTGTATAAATTATAAATTATATATTTTGTACTTAGTATCTATGTATTTTGTAATAATTTTCATATTAATGTGTATAAATTTAGTGTAGAGTATAACTTAATGTATTTTGGCACAAAAATAAGACAAGTTTGAAACTTAGAAATCTGTTGCTGCACAACGACTGTTATATTAAAAAGTTAAAATCGATTTCGATCACAAGATCATCATCAGTTAACAATTCTATCAATACTGTGAAAAATAAAAATATAAAAACAAGAAATTTGGATAAAATTGAGCCTAACAATTACAACAATTTTGAAAACTTTACAAATTTAAACTAAAACACTATTAACTACAACAAGAAACGTGTAACTGGCATCACACTGTAATACAAGCCAAAACCAAAGTGACGTCAACTGTTGTTTCAACTCGTTGCTGCATGACGTCAGTAACTGTTGGTCACCACTATGGTAAATTGAGAAAGATATTAATATATTTAATTCTATGAGTAATTATTTAATATAAGAGAATGAGAAAGATATTAATATATTTAATATAGGATTGTATGTAATAACATCGCAAACGTTAGAAAATCGAATTATTTAATTTTAGGTAAAATTACTTTGTTTATGTTAATTTTGACATCCAATTTTGAAAACCAACGGTCTTCACATCAGTCCAAATTTCTTTTGTTCGGTTGTTCAACAAAAATAACCTTAACATAATCGGAAATGCATAATTTATTAACTAAAATTTCTTCGTGGTAATTAGCATAATGTTTTAGTAGGGCAGCTTTGTCACTATTTTCTTCAAATTTACTTTTGTTCCAATTCGGTCTGTGTTCAGTCCAACGTACAGAAAATTTATTTTTAGTTTGTCCGACATATTGCATATTACAGTTTTTGTATTCTGCCATATAAATTTCATAATTTTTGCAATTTAATTTTTGTTTCAAATTTAGATATTTAGTATTACATCTAATAACTTCGGTGTGTTGTACCATGCTAATATGTTTCCCATAGTTTCCACAGAGTGCACGTTTTCCACAAGAAAAAGAACGGTCTATCGTGATTAGTCTGAAAAGCTAGTTGTTTATAATTTAATAGGTTATTGGCAAGAGTTGGCGGGTTTCTATAAGTTACTCTAGCTTCAGGTTTTAGTGATTTTTCTTTACTTGTGAGTTTTAATAGTTTAGGAAAAAATGTGGTCCACAATGTTCTACTACTAGCTTTCTTATTCTTAATAACTTTAGGGTGGAAACAATCGGTTCACCCTGAAGCTAATTTAATTACCTTGTTGGTTAATTTTTTATTAAAATGATACCGGTAGCGTTTTTCCTTTAGGCATTCCAAACTTTCCAAGTAATTTTCTTGTTTTTTATTTAACCTCCTCAATCGGACTGCCTCTCCAATTACGATTAATTTTTAAACACTTAAAAGGTAATGCGAAGAACTATTTAAAAAACTATTAATGTATTTTGGATTTATTTTCATGTTAATGTGTACATAATTAGTTTTTTTCAATGCATCTAATATTGTAATACAGTTCATTGTCCCTAGTGTGCTTATTTCTTACTGTTGTGTTTGTTTATTTAGTGTTTATATATTCCTAGTATATTGTCGTGTTTATTTATTGTTACTGTAAATTATAAATTTTCATTCACTTGTCAAATTGCACCAGCAAATAGCCTTCACAAAATTAAATTATTCAACGCAAAAAAAATTTGTTTACTACAAAAACTCATGCTAATTCTCGAAATAAATAAACAATACAAATTAAAGTTGATTAACCATATATTTACCTATTTCATCAAACTTATATTACAGTAAGTCCATGCTTGTATCTCATAATTTTCCTATTTTGTATTTGTGTGCTTTTTTTACAGTTTTTATGTGTTTATAAACATTAACAATAATAAAAAAAATTTTTTCGCCACGAAACAATTTTTTTCTTCCTATCTTGAACGCTACTGGTTAATCGAAAAACCAAACCAAAAAAGACCTTTTGCGGCGGTTCGATACTTTATGTCCTGCCCGTCTGCAGTTACTCCCTGTTTGTACGGTCCTATAGCTGTTGCATTTAATCAAGTTGCTCGATTTCGTACTTGAATAGTTTTTGTTAGTGTTTGGGATAGGCTGAGAGCAAAAGTTAGCGTTAAGGTTATGGTTTGGTTAAGGTTAGAGTTAGGGTTAAGGTTAAGGTTAGGGTTAGGTTAGAGTTAGGGTTAGGTTAAAGGTTAGGGTTAGGGTAAAGTTTAGCTAATTCCAGCAGTCCCATGCTTAACTGCGCTCTTTCTCAAACAAAAACGCTCTTTCCAAGCAGCTCGAGTCTTGGTTTGAGCCGCTTGTAAAGCAAGCGAGCAACTGTGTATTGTTAATTGTTTTCGACACCCAGCAACCAAAATGACAGCGGGTGCACAATCCACAAGCTTAAGCTTTTCTTGTCAAAATAACTTTCTCAGCTGAACGTTTTTTGTCTTTTTTTTTAAATTGTTTTTTATTACAAAATACACAAGATTCAATTTATTACGCACGGTACATAATATATACAGATTGGATGAAATTATTTGATTTTAAAATACTTAGTAGAGACAGTACAAGATATTCTAAATAAAATATGGACACTAGGGATATAACTTTTTCCAGTTTTCTAACCCTGTGTCATTTTTCAATGAATAATATTAAAATAAACTAAAAAATACCATTTTTGCGTTGATCGGTCAAAAAAAATTTGCGCGCATCGATCAAAATTTATAAGTTATGTACATTCTTTACTAAAACAAATTACAATCATGTTTATAATGTTTCGTAAACAATTTTTCTGGCCAAAAATAAAAAAAGTTTTTATTTTCATTAAATTATTTTCAAACTCATTAAAAATGATTGGTAGCAACAAATTTGCTGCTGAGATACTTTTTTGATCGGCTATTTTCAATAATTTCCTGCATTTTTTAATTGGTCTCTCGCAATTATGTTTGTTCTCGGGATATTAATTTTTGAAAACTCCTGATTATAAAATTTCAAAAATGTTGACAATGCTTTTGGGCAATTTTGTCACTTAATTGCATCATGAAGATATTCATACATACTTGTATTATAGAGCTGATTGTGGAACCAAAACCTCGACCAGCCTTTCGAAATGAATTGGCAAATGTTTTCCAATCGATTTCTAGAATTCAGTATGAGAAAGTAACCCATTAGAGCATTTGAACCACGAGAGTTCCACCTGGTGTTGTGAAGAGCTGGAAGGTTTTTCCATTGAATTTTTGGCCATTTACAAGTCTCTTTATTTAATTTAAATGCTTCACAAAGCTGATATAAAAACCTAAAATCATCCCTCCAACCAGGGTTTTCATTCAATAACAGTTCAGAATCATGCTCGTAGTTAGCTTTCAAAACTTTATAATTGTTGGTGATTTCATTTATAAAATCGTATGGCAATTGAGGGCTTGTGGTTGAACCGCCTAATTGAAATCCATTATATGCCTCAAAACGAGCTGATATGCAATGAACTGAGGTTTTTCGTATCCTTTTTCACTTATGGCTTTCTGAAACTTCACTACAACTCCATTTTCTTTGCCAGTATTGACTGCCGTGGTGTCGCATATTATCATGTTAATGCTCTTCCAGGCATCATATTTGTCCATTAAAATTTTGATTTCTTCAAAAATAGCTCTAGAAAAAACATTTTTGCTGGTAAGAATTCCCAAATTTATTATCCTATTTTCATTTTGAAGACACACACAACTTGATACTCCGTTTTCAATATAACTTTTCAATCAAAATAAAGGCAAAATATTTCACTTTGTAAAATTGCCTTGATATTTACTTTTACTCTCTGCCTTTTTGATAACATGTTTCCAAACACCAACCTGAGTCGGTGAAGCTACAGTATATCAACACCATCTTCTTTAAGCGACTTACATACGATTACTGCGTTTTTCGTTGATAAAGAGTGCTTGCTTATGAGCCTAGCCGCAGACGCCACTGAACTATACTTGCTGAATTTTTCCTCCACTGGTTTGAAACTATCATTGCTTTCATTGTCAATACTATCAGAGATGACATCATTTTCTTCGTTTATTTCACAACTTAAAGGAGTTGAATGAGAGCCAGAGATACTTGGTTGACTTTAAATGAACTTTCGTCTGGAAGGATGAATTGAATTCAAATCTGCTTCTTTTCTGATGCTGTACCCAACTCTACCTGACGTTTGAATCTGCGTGGTGTAAAGTTTCTTATCTTCTGAACATAGCCAATTACCATCTACTTTAGTTATGTCAAAAAGACCTTTCAATTTCTTTTATAATTGCTCCGATTTTCTTTTTGTATGTTTTTCATAAAGATCAACAACACTTCTTGTTTTAGACTGGACTTGCTGGTGTGATACAATGGGAAAGTTTAAAGATTTCCATAAATTTGTCAATTCTTTAGCAATCATCTTTATTCTGATAATTCTACTTTTTTCTGAATCAAATGATTCAAGATAGAGACCCACAATTTTTTTTTTGTCGGCATTTTGCATAAGTCAGATAAACTTACTGTTACCAGCGAAAGGTCTGGTTTTTTTCACAGAGTCTGGTTTTTGGTTACGTTTTTACTATTCATTTTTTGACCCGTCTAAAAAAAGACAATGAAATTTATGGCTCTGAAACATAGATGAAAAGAATTTATGAATTGGCATCATAGTTTTGCGAATTTCAAATGTAATATAAAAAGAAACAAGGTCAATTCTGTCAAGTATTGTATAAAAAGAAAAAACTAATTTTTAAAATAAGCATATAAAAGAAGCTTTTTGTTACCGGAGCGAAAAAAAAGAAAAAATTTGGGCAAAAGTAGCATTTTCAGGCCTATTTTATTGAGCAATGCGCGCGGACTTTTTTGCGCAAAAAGCAAAAAAAATTGACTTTTTAGGCTCTAAACAAAAAGTTTCATCAAATAAAGTAACAGGCTTTTTGATTTGAAAAAAATGTTAAAAAAGTTATATCCCTAATGGACACATTATATTGCAAAAACAAAAAATCGATTATTTATTCATTTTATTTTGAAAGATCAGGATAGGCTTTTTTAAAAAGGATTTAAATTTAGGTTTAATTTTATGTAGTTCTTCGTTGAGTAGGGAAGAAGTGATAGAGAGATTAAATGAAAGGATTTGATTGCGTAACTGGAAGGATGAATGTCGAATTAAGGAAGCCATTTTGGATAGTATTAAATTGTGATTGCCAGTTAGTTCAGAAAAATTATAAAGAAATGTGTTTTTAGTGAGAGATGTGGGTTTTTTAGGATTTCAGAAAGGAAAGATTCCAAAGAATAAACTAGATATTTAGTAGAAGGGCAGTCAAAGAATAAATAATAAAGTTTATCAAGGGAAGAAAAACATAATTTACAGAAAAAATCATTTGGGATTTTGGAACCTTTTGAAAGAAACAACCCCAGACATAGCCTTTGTAGGCTGTTCTGAAGGCTATTTCTTTCTCGAAATTAGAAAAGAGAGAAGGTTGAGGTTTAAATAAAGTTAATCGAGGCCATGTATAAGGATTGGCTTGATTGTTACCGTTTGTTTGGGGTATATCGATTGTTTTCGGGAGAGGATTTGGGTTAGGTTTAAGGAGGAGTAAATAAAGAGATTTAAAGGTAAGTTTGGATAGGTGATCCGAGGGAATAAAGGTTTTACGGAGAAGGTTTAAGGCTTTTGTCCAATGGGGATTTTGTTTGGGTCGATGGGGTTGGGTGCTTGAATAAAGGTCAGGTTTGAAGGGTATAAGTTTTGCTCCTAGGTTGTAAGTAGCAAAGTTTATCCAGAATTTGTGAAGTGGTTTATAGGTTTGAAGAAGAACAATCAATTGCCATAAGAAGGCTGTGAAAATTTTTTGGTCAATGGAGGGCAGGGCAATTCTTCCACCATCCTTAGAAAAATATAAAGTGGAGCATTTGATAGGTTCAAAGGGGGAAAAATTGCAGAGAAATTTGAAGAGGAAGAAGTTTAAGGTTTTTAAGTGTTTAGGTGTTGGAGGAATGATTCTAGATAAGAAAAGAATTTTAGGTAGAAATTGCTGGTTGATAGAAATTACTTTTGAGAAAAGGGAGTCATTTGGGGTAAGAAGGGAAAGGGTAGTACGGGGTACCGAGCGAACAAGGGCATCCCGATTTTGCATCAATGCAGGTTTTAAAAGAGAAAAGAATCCCAAGAATTTTAGTGGATTGAAGAATTTTTCCTTGGGGAAAATTCGATTGAAAAGAGGAAAAAAGATCTGGGGAATTTGAAATAAGAGTGGTCTTTTCATGGTTGATTTTAAGAGCAGCAAAGAGAGAAAATTGATTCAATATCTCAAGAAGTGTGGAAAAGGAAGAGGGATGGGTAATAAAAAAAATCAAGTCATCAGCAAAATGACTAATTTTTGAGGTGGCTTTACCAAGAGGATTTTTTATTTAGACAAGAGTTTTTCTGGTTAAGGGCTTCTTGCAATTATGAAAAGGAGCATGCTAAGAGGGCATCCTTGACAGATGCCTCTCTTAACAGGGATAGAATTAGAAAGATAATCATTTAGGTTTATTTTGGATGTGAGATTTGAGAGAAATATTCGTATCCATTTTAGTAAAGAAGAAAGGATTCCAAGTTGACAAGCAGTTTGAAGAAGGAATTGATGGAATACTGAATCAAAAGCTTTATAGAAATCAATTTGCACAATGGCTAGGGTTTGATAAAAGTTTTATGCAAAGTCTATAGCAGATTTAATGTTAAGATGATTGTTAAAGATTTGGCGCTTCGGGGGTCCACATTGTTGCTCGAAGGATATGATATTGTTGAGAATAGGTTTTAGTCTGTTTGAAATTATGGTCAAAAAATTTTATATTCAGTATTGAGGAGGGGAATAGGACGCCAATCTTTAACAGTAGAAGGGTTTGGTTTTTTCGTGATAAGTTTTATTAAGGCTAGTCTTTGGGAATTAAAAAGTTGATTGCGAAGGTAGGAATTGTTATAGGTTTGACAGAGTAAAGGTATTAAGGATGGAAAAAAACAGTAGAAATTGACTGTAGGTCCATCCGAACCTTGGAAAAATTTTTATTTAGAGAAGCAATTACGATTTTGATTTCAGCTTGAGTAATTAGAAGGGAGGAAGAAAGTGATTGCAGTAATTCATTGTTAAGAGTGGTAGAAAGGTCTTGGAGATACACAGTAGAATCAGGAACAGACGTGATAGAATTCCAAAGGTCGCTAAAAAAAGATATAAAAGAAAAGTATTTAGTTACAATTGAAGATTTTTAGTAAGATGAGGATTGAATCGAGATATCAGGAAGAATTAAGGATTTAGTTTGGGTTGTATTTTCATTGATAGGGGCTAAAGGAGAGAGTTCATCAATGCTGGAAAAACGTGGAAGGCGGGATCGGATCTGAGTTCCCATTTGTTGATGTTGCTTTATTTGGTTGTTAATAAGGTGGATTTGTGTGTGTAAGCCTTGTATTTGTGCTACTTGTAGTTTAGTTATCAAAATGTTGTATTGTGTTTATGTTTTCTTTTTTTTTAATTTTTGATAGAGTAATTATGTGGTGTTTTCTTTTTCTTTTTTGTTTATCCCACCATATTAGTGGTTGTTGTATGGGGTTTAGAGGGGGTAAGAGATTTGATATAAAGTATTTAATTAAAAAGTTAATGCATGGAATAGAAAGGATAGATTTATTTAATTTCCAGTAGGAGGATTTGAAGGAGGAGGTTGGGAAGATTTTGATTATAATACTAGGAAAATTGTTATGGTTAAATCTGAAAGAGCGTTGGCTATAATATTATAAAAAATCTGAAAGAGCGTTGGCTTGATATAAGGTTTGGGAGATATTTGGAATAAGGGTGGACGAGATATAAATTCGGTCTAATCTGGAAATAGGATGAAGGTGTAAAAAGGAGAAAATTTTTATATGACGGTGAAAGTGGCGATAGGAGTCAATTAAATCAAAATTTCATATTAGTTTATGAAATATAATTTTGTCATTAGTATTTGGCAAGAAATAACCAGTTCTGTCAATGGGGCTGATGACTAAATTAAAATCGCCAGCTATGATAAGTTTTCTATGCCTAAAATTTAAATTGTTTAAAAAGGAGATGATAATATTTTGAATTGCTATAACACGCTGTGATATTTTTGTGTAGGTATTTCCTAATGGAGATAGCAAATAATTAGAGTGAAATTAACATTATGAAGGGTGAATGAAATGGCTTGGATATAATTGTGTAAAATAATGTGCGATTTAATCATGCATGGAGTGAGATGTGTTTTTTGAGTGTTAATAAGAATAAGAGTACCTTGACGGTGTGCTTGCAATATGTGGAGTAAGTAAGTGATCTGTGTTTGAGTATGCAAGAAAATTATTTGAGTGACAAAAGTGTGAAAGTTCTTGTTTTTCAATAGTGTGAGTTTCTTGTATGAAAAAAAAGTGAATATTGTTTGGAAGAATATTTCGTGTAAGGTGTGTGGATGATTTATTAAAACCGTTAATGTTTAATATAGATAGTTTTAAAAAGCATTTAGAACGAATAAAAAATTATACAGTACATAATAATAATCACAATAAGCATTAGAACTACACATAACCCAAAAAAAACTAGCGGAAAAGGAATATTTTGTTGGCAAATATCAGATAATCATAGAATTAAGATATATTTTTCGCAACGGGAATATAAATAGTAATTGTAAAGATGTATTAAGAGTTTTGGAAAAAAAAGGATATACTGAGAGACAGAGGAGTAGCAGTAAAGGAAGGTTTGGATAAAGCTAAGTGAGAGAAAGAAATCGAAAGAATAGGAGAATAGCATAAGGTTACAATAGGTTATCAACTTGTCACGTGGTTGAAAGGTAACTTCTAAAAATGGCGTTGTCTTGAAAGGACTTTGTAGTTTTAAGTTGGGAGAAGAAACGAAGGCAAAAACACCTAAAACGTGGTGAGAGAAAGAAAAACATCTAATACCGATTTGTTTTTTTTCTTTTTAAATATAGATCAAACAGGTAAAAACATTTAGGTAAAAGAAATATTTTACAAAAGAAACAAAAATTTGGGATTTATATACGAAAAAACTTACCATAACTTTCACATTGACTCAATAACTCAACCAAATCTTCAAAAAAACATTTGAAAATCAATTCAGGTTAGGAAAAAGGCTAAATACTATAAAACAATACAAACAAATTAAAAGCTATTTTTTCTTTCTTTAGGGTTGATTTTCTTTTTTCTAGGTTTTAGGGTAACTGTAGTTGTGTTGGCTTGGGGGGAGGGAAATGCTTTCTTTTTTGGTTTTCAACTTCATTTGTGAAATTTGATAGTTCAACTTGAAAATTTTTGTTCGAAGGCCTTGATAGTGGCATTTTAGCGAGTTGGTATATTATCAAAAGATTTGATAACATCATCTTCGCTTGCGTTTGATGATGATGTGATGGATTTAGGAGGTGTAATATTTTCGTTATTTTGGATTTGGTCATTGGGTTCTAATAGGGAGAAGTTCTCATTGTTCTTTTCGATTGGATTTTTATTCAGCTTCATTTTGGTTAGAGGGTGAAGAAAGTGTGGTTGACTTGTTTTGGTGGTCGATGTTATTGCTTTAGCGTAAGTTTATTTTCTTGTGTTTTGATCAGTAGAATTTTGAATTTCTTTTATTTTGTTATTTTCTTTCTTTTTTAGACAGTTTTCAATCTCGTGGGATGTTTCCTTGCAATAGTTGCATCTATTTTTAGGGGCTTCACCGTCTATATTGACTGAAATAAATCTGTTTCTAAAGATTATAGAGTCCGGTATATTTTTCCTTTTAAAATTTTCGATATAAAGGTGTAGGTAGGGTTTATGAATAAGGGGACACTTCTTATGCTTTCCAAATTCAAAATCTTTGCAGCTTCCCCAGGAGCTAGTTATTTCTTGAATTGTTTCATTAGAGATATCGAAAGGCATTGGGTATGAAGTGACAATTTGTCTGAATCCTAATGGGCGATTTACTTGGATGGAAAATTTGATGTTTTCTCTTGTTGTTATTGTTTCAGGTTCGTAAAATGTATTATAAAGATCTTCTAGTATTTTTTTTGGAGTAGTTTCTTTAAAAGTTACTTTGTGTATTTTTGATTGGTAGTTATGAGTGGCTATGCTATAAACTTCATCTAAGTACGGTTCAAAGAGTCCATCTTCTAAGAAGAGGTCAATGAAGCTATTTAAATTAAATTCAACATCATCGTCAACTATTTTGACCTTGAATAAAAGAGAATTTTTCTTGGTGGTTATATTTCTTAGTAGGTAAAATTGAAAAAAGAAGCACGTACTTTCTTTTTCTGAAGATGGCAAGATAAATATTCCATTGAAAATAGACAAACTATCTTCATAAAAAAAAACTGACTTTTACTCTTAACTGACTCAAAAGCAATTTTGATAAAAAGCCTGGCTTTCTGTCTCAAAAAAACTAGTTTATAAAGGGATAGTGACCTAAAAAAGTTATTCGTTTGAAGTCGCGGAGGGATGAACTTACCTTATGCAAATAAAATATTTTAACAAACGTTCAACCGAGAAACTTATTCTGACAAGAAAAGCTTAAGCTTGTGGATTGTGCATCTGCTGTCATTTTGGTTGCTGGGTGTCGAAAACAATCAACAATACACAGTTGCTTGCTTGCTTGCTTTACAAACGGCTCAAATCAAGAGTTAAGCATGGGAGTGTTGGAACTACCTAACTCTAACCCTGACCCTAACCTTAACCGAATAAGGTAAGTTTATCACGTTTCGCCATGAAACGATCTTTTTTTTAATAATGGAGAGCGCTGGTAAATTTTGGTATCTACCATTCACAATATTAGCGTTTTAAAGCTATACAAGAAATTAATTTCTGTATCAATTTATGTACTAATTTATTTTAATACTTTGCATCATTTAAAAGTGCTATGTTGTTTTGAATGAAATAAAAGCGGTCTAAATTAAAATTTGTTGTTTTTTCATTTTTTACGCTTCCATTGAAATTTACTACACCTGTTATATGGGGAGCGGGGTTTAAACAAAACAATTTTTATATTTTTTTAGGACCCTAATATAAATTTAAATTTTCAGCTTGTAGGCTAAATCCAAAAATGACTCAAAAAGCGTTTCTTCAAAATTATTAAAAAGTAATTGAATTTATTTTAAATATTTCAATTAAAACAGATAGAAACAATGGAATTCTGCTTTTTTATTTTTTTTTAAATTATATTCAATTGGTTAATATATTATTTAATATATTATATTTGATTGGTTAATTGGTTTTAAAGCTATAGCATTTTTACGTATTTTGACCGTACAAATACTTGGACCCGGGGTAGGAGGCTGGTTTTTGACACCAATTAAAAATTTGTTTTGGAAGTTTTTTTAAGAATATTAACACTTTCTCACTTTCTAGACTTCCTTCCTATTTAAAATAATATTTTTTTCACGCCATCCTATTATCCGTTTGTTACTTACAACCCAAGCGATTTAGTTTTACTGCAAAAAGTTAGTTGATGAATAGGCTAAAATCTTATGCGTTTGCTTTAATGAGAGTTTTTAAGTGAGTTTTTTTTGCCAATCTCTCTGTTTAGATTCAAGAAATTGAGCTATAAGGCCATAAAATTAGCGGGGGCCATTACTCAAAACAATACTATTAATCAATACAACATTTCAGTCATTTCTCATCAACATTGCTTCAAAGCATAAACACTCAAAACAAAATGCTTTGCTCAACATCTGCCACCAAATCACAATAGGGTTTAACAATCCAACAGCTCCACAAGGCACTGAAGCAGTAGCTTTCAACACGAGCAAGGCGTTTGATACAATGAACATACACAAGCTTATACGTAAACTCATCTTAACAAACATTTTAAATATTATTATTATCAGTTTAAATGTAATATTATGGACACAAATGTCCCACATTTAGCATTTTTAGACTTATCAAATCTTTTGCTACTCTTATGACTGCTCTTTTGCTACCGGAGCCGAGTGTCTATCCTTTTACCACTCCAGAAGCACGCCGAAGTCACCATTATTCGACTGGTAAAGTTCCAGCTACTTAAATCAAGACACCTATTTGTACCTGCCGCATTGGAACTGCTAAACGACCTCACCCAGTCAGGCACTAGTGCAGCACGATGGACGGAATATAGATGGAGCATGGAGTGTCGAGAAAACGCCTCTAAACGCCATGCATTTATTAAAAATGTCCGCCCAATGCTAACGAAAATTAACTTTTTCAAACCTGCGCGGGTCAGACTTAACCGTCTCGGATCCGGCGTTGGTCTATTCTGCTCAGAAACGCACAAATAGGGTATGACTTCTACGGCGGACTGTAATTGCGGCACAAAGGAGCAATCAGCTGAGCACTTAATACAGGCCAACAAAAATCTTGTCTTGGCTTTATTATTTTTTTTACATATTAATGACTTGCTTTTTTCTTCTAATTTTGATTCAACATTATACGTGGATGACATTGCAATGATTTTGTCTGATTCTAATCTAAATTATTTGGCAAATAGAGTAAAGAATAAATCAAATACAATTGATGTATGTCTTTGAAAAAACATATTGTCTCTAAATTGCTAAAAAGCAGCTATATTTTTTTCAATAAACAGCCAAACAAAACTTGTGACTATGAATTTAAGTTAAACACAAACAATATTATTATTCAAAAAGTAAATTTTATTAAGTAGCGATGCATGAATTTATCAATAAACATTCTTCGCAATTTGATCAGTTGAATAAAATTGTCAATGTGACTTTACTGGAAAAAGGGTAATAGATTTTTGATAAAAGACTTTTAACATGTTTTATTAAGTATTATGAGCTTTGATTGATAACTAGTAAATTAAGTTGGTCAGAACTTGTGGATTATTTAAATCTGTTTTCTAGAATGCGTAGATACGTTTCCAGGGAAATCCTCTGCTTGCATTATTGTAGTATTATCTATTTTTGTATTCAATATGACATATCAACATGGAAAAAAACTTTTAATTTGTCGCAATGAAACGTTGAAATTTGACTAAATCGTATTTTAAGGATCATGACTAACAATTCGATATATACACCTGTTGGAATGTTTTATGTAACATTCCAATTTAAACACATTAAAAGTAATCGATATTTACATCCTTGAATTGGGAAAATTTATGTATCAATTATCAAATAATAAATTTTCTCGTGTTTTTTAAGTTTCTTCAAAAAACTAGAAATTTATTGGCATGAAACAAGACGAACGGAAAAACCAATTCCTATCCCATGTTACAATATCGTTTGGCCAATTATTACTTTCTTGTAGAGGTCTAAAGCTTTGGAAAAGTATTCATCAAAGCATTAAAAGCAAGCATTGGATTTCCTGAAAGAAATCATTCATAGATTGTCTTCTATCTAAATATTAATATTGCTTTATTTTGATTTGTTTTGCTTCAACATTATTCTTACCTATTTGTTTAAATGTGTTGGGCAATTTTTTATTTTTGTTATTTTATTGCGCGTGATTTTTTATATTCTTTTTTTGAGTGTTGGGTTAGAGAGCACCTGACTCGATAAAGCATGTTCTTTAATGTCCCTACCATTATACGCTGATTTTGTTGTTTATTGATAAAATAATTTGTGTTGTTTAGTGTGTATTTGTAAAATAAATTATCTATCGCGAGTCCCAATTTGAAATATGGAAACATCATGTGGAGCCCTATCATATCAAACACAAACATCTAAAAAATGCAAACTATTCAGAGCACATACTTGCGCATTAAGGGCCTACTACTGGCTGCACACGAGACACAAATATTCAACAACTAAATGTCGAAACCAGTGTCATTCCAATGCACACCCATCTCAAACTTTATGGTACTCAACTCAAACAACTGACTTTAACACAAACACTAACATTTTTTAGATGATCTTAATTCACACTCAGCTTTACTCAGAAACTTGAAAGCCATAATCTTTCAAATCAATGAGCACACTAACATCATCATCTCAGATCCAGACATAACACCTGAGGAATGTAGAGAAATCTTCAAGTACATTCACACTACCAAGGCCTTACAATATCTTAGTTTCAGAAAGAAAGGCAACAAAGTGACTAACACCACACTCTATAACATTCATTCATCAGAACAAATATTACCATGTCATGTGCTTATTGAACTGGCACAGCTTAGAGTCAACAAATTACTACTATTGCAAAGTTATCTACATACTGTAAACACTAATATTTACACGCTGCAATGCACACTATGTTTAATACGCCCAAACTCTAACACAGACAGACATGACACTAATCAGTTCTTTTAATGTAGTGAAGACAAACACAACACCACGCCATTAGTCTGTGGAAAAGCCTTGGAAGCAGGAAAAATAATCCAAAAGTGGGAATCCAGATTGGCTTTTTTAAACGGTTAAAAAATGGCTACTCTAAGATATCCTTGAAAAAGCGACAACAACAACAACAACAATAAGAACAGCAGCGAGAACCATCTCTCTATTTCAAAACTACAGGTTCTTACAGGCCACATAATTTTGTTCCGCAGATTGCAGGTTGTAACTTCCTGCTTCAGATTGTCTTTGCTTGTGGTTGCACGAAATTTGATTTTTATAAAAGTGTATCCTTGATGGGATTCGATGAAATTTTTTAACAATGAAGATATTTTTACATTTAGAAGTCATTTACGGAGTTTTTCAGAGAAAATCGAACAATTGACCAAAAATATTAAAACTTTTATTTACATTCATTTACGTTTTTCATTAAGAATAAAAATAAGCAAACAAAAAATAACCAAAACAAAATCATTAAAACATTACAAAACATTTAAGATTATTTAAATGTTATAAGAACAGTTGTTGATCAACTAACTCATATGCAATGGAGAATATTTTTACACAGTACGCCTACATAGCCTGTAACGCTTGATCGCAAAGTCATAAATTTGACATAATTATCGCGTAATTAAGCGATATAAAACGAAATGTATGAAAAGCATAAAAAAGAACGTGAAAAAGAAAAAATTAATTTTAAGGTCAAACAAACTTTAAATTTAAAGTCAAACAAACGATTAAAAGAAGCGTAGTGCAGCTAATCATGCTTATAGCTTGTTTCGCGTTACAACATAATAGGTCCGAAATAGGTTTGAACTCGTATCTCCTGATAAATGTAATTAAGCTTTCGAAGCGCTGACAAAACTGCATTCTAATACTTGTATTTATTGAATTGTTTTAAAAAATATCGTCGAGTCTTTTCCAAAAAATGAAGTCTGCTAACATGAAATTACTTTTTTATTATCAATACAAAAATAAAAGTAATTTTACTTACTTCACTGCATGTGTTGCGCAAAAGAGGCTTTGAAGACACTACGAGTTTTAAAAAGCTAAGCATTGATTAAAAAAATACAAAATAATACTCGTAGTTAAAATAACTTTTGATAGAGCAGTTTATGTTTCATTCTAGCATCCTTTGTCCATATTCGCGGCATCAATTGGTAGAGGATAGATCTTAGCTTTGTTCATTCTTCGAACCAGTTCCGCAAGTGCGTGTTTACACGCTCCACGTTGACTTCTATGATTTTTGCATTTTACTGAAGTTTCGGTTAAAATGTCAAAGCATTCGCATTTCCATTTGAAGTTAAAATGTAGAAAAGATAATTCGCCATTACATTTTATTCTATGTCCAGCATAATAAGCCTAAAACATAGCTTTGTTGGATTAAAAAATTTTGATTAACTTCGTTAAAATTTTTTTTTCGATATAAAGTATTACGACACGACGACATCATTATGGTCTCGATTTCTGTTGTACGCGTTAGCAAAAAATTACTAACGTCTTTAGTATTAGAGAAAACAGCTTTAAAAATTGACATCGTTATTTGCGGCGCTAACCACAAGAAAAAGTAACGCTGTCAGCGTTAGCGTTGACGCCTATAGCGCGAATTACACTTAAGTAAAAAAGTTTATTTATTTATTTATTTTTTTTTTATTTTATCTCTATATTTATCCTCCTGACTAGCAGGAAAGCGACAGAGGTGCAAATACGTAGGGTAAGAAATTACCCCAACCTGCTTCCGGAGATGCCAAGATATTGCTGTCCGCTAGTAATTTAATAGAGATATGACTGTAATTTAGAACTGCTTGCCAGGACCACCAAGCAGGGAAAAGTGCCGTAAAGTGTCTTTTCCAAGGACACAACAGAATGGCGCGAGTAGGTTTTAAACCGAGATCGTGTTGGTCACGAGCCCGGCGCTTTAACCATTCGATAGCATTTTTCATGGAATTCTTTTATTTGTTTTTTTTTGGCAGAGCAACAAGCATTTAAAATATTTATAAGCTAGTCTTCTTTTTTTTCTTCTCCAAGTGAAATCCAATGAAAGAGTGTTACGGGAAAGAAACAGGTTTGTGCATGGACGAATGGTGCCGCCCAACACTAACACGCAAGCGATTAATCCCAACTGTTCCGGGAAAACCAGTTTCAATGGGACTGGTATTCGTTTTGAAAATAAAATCATGGAGTTAAACTTACTCTCGCATTACTCCATGCTTCCTTTATACCGTAATTGGTTTACAAGGCAGATCGGATGGATACTTCAGGGAGACTGCGTTGTGATTTCGTGCTTTTGTCACAAATGAATGTGTAGATCTTAGTCTTACTTGGTAGGCCCCAAAAGATCCGCATAATATATTCTAAAGTATATGTTCAAGGTCCAAAGTGCCACTATTACAAAAGCGAGTGTCGCTCTCAGTTGGCAAAGTTTACCTGGCTGAATGGCTGAATGCTTTAAAAAAATTGGTAAGTCGCTATTGGAGTAAGACGCAGCCATCCAGTAACAATTCGCGAGGGTCATTCAAAGCACAATTTGTAGGCGAGTGTGTACGCTACAAAGAAAAGTTCGTTGCAATCAATCAGCCCGAAGACAAAAGATAAAAATAGTGTTTTGACATCAATGCTTTAACATCAATGCCCAATTCTGAGCCTGCAAATTGCCTCAGCAGCTGACGCACGAAGATAGTTTTTTGCATAAATCATTTCCAAGGTGGTGTCATGATGTAAAGGATCTTTCCGGTTTAAATTTAAGATAAGTTAGAACTAGAGAGGAATGGTAAAAATTTCTTATTGTTGCAAATTTTACCTCAGGTTTCGCTTTTCGGTTGTTTAAGTAAAAAGCTATCGCCACTGATTTTATGTGACTAAGCTTCATGTTCCAAGTTTGGAAATACCGTGAAAGTCTGTAGCGATAAACTGAGTTTGAATCCTCTCTAAGGCCTTCTACAAGAGTTATGACGGAATCCAACATTTAAAAGATTCGAGTTAATCCGAGTCCTAAAATTTTCAAGTCCGAGTCGAGTTTGATTGGTTTGATTGGCTCGAATCGAGTCCACAAAATTTCCAGTCTCTTGTGAGTCTAAATTTATAAAAATTTTAAATACAAGAGTCTTTCATATTTAGATAATTTAAAAGGGAAGATGTTTTATGGTCGTCACCTTATTTAAAATTTTTTTTACCTCCAAAGTAAAATAAAGACACCAAAAATTTAAGATATAGTATTGTCTAGGCTGTAACCCACTTTTTTTTTGTAAGCAAGGGTCACCAAATTAACTATAATTTTTTTAATTTAAATCATTTTTATTCAAACTCGTTAAAAGTTTTAATCATCAGTTGATTAAGTTCAGTTTCAGTACTCCTAAGATTTTCAAATGGACTTAAATCCGATTGGAGTCATTCAAAAATTGTACTCAACCACTTTGTAGCTCTTCCTTTCAGTTTCTAGATAAGGGTTATAATGCCAGTTTATCAGTATAAGCAAACTTTCTGAAGATTGTAGAATGTACAAGGCAGATAGTAGGCATAGATATTAAAATGGAGGGGAGCCAAGACCTATCCCTAAGGAATGCTGTTTCTCAGACGGCGGAACCTACTTCGCTTGCTGTCACCAATAAGGGTAGATCCTCGGTTTTGGAAAAGTTCCATCATTATTGTAACCAAATGCTTATCTGGCCAAAGTCTCGCCAGCTTTCAGGCATACAACCACGGCGCCAGGTAAAGGGCGAAAAAATAAAAAGTCTTTATTTGCAACCAGGACGTTCTACCTTTTCGACTAAGCCTAAACAGACATTTTTGCGGGCCAAGCGAATTGAAATACAGCGGCCGAAAGGTCAAGGCATTTATTTATTTACTTTAGTTTTTGGTTTTCATTAAATAATTTTTTGCTAGAAATTTTTTTTTAAGTTTTGTTTTATTTTTAAGAGTGAAAACAAAATTTAGTTACATAGAGAAAATAAATAATTCAAAATTTTAGCAACAAGTTTTCAGTACTTGAATATTTTTATAACTTTGTATACGTTGTCAATTAACTTTTTTTTTTCTTTCAGCAATTGATTTTGTACAATACGTATTTTAAGATGTCAAAAAAACGCACTGTCTTTTGCCTGAATATTTCTCTTACACCCGCCATAACTTAAAACTTTATTTTAAACGGAAAAAGCTTGAAATCTACGTAAACACAGCAAATATGTTTTACTTGCCTGAAAAGAAGTCCAAGGTTTATTGATAATGTAAGTCTTAAGTGTTTTCCAAGTATAATGAGTGGCAATGGTGGACTTTTTTGAGCCTAATCTTCCTTCCTAAAATATTGTTAAATTCAGTTTATTTATTTATTTCATACTAATGAGACAATTTCTAGTAGTAAGATCGTTCTAACCAAAATTTTTTTTCTTAAAAACAAATTCAGTGACTAAAAAGAGGGAATTGAATTTGTCCTTCAATAAAACTGTTTGTTAAAGATTAGGTCAATGACAAAAAACGCCATCACTTCTTTAGGGTCCAAACCTGACTTTGTTCTTCTTTATATTTAATTTCGATTCACGCAATACTCCCTCAAAGTGCTTTATTCTTTCGCAACGCTTTCGGTGAACTTCTATAAAATTTTGAATCAGGCCTTGTTTAAGTAATTTTTTTAGCTAAAAAATCTTTTTAAACGGTTTGGATAGACCAATGAGATTTAAGCAACAAAAAGTCATCTTCAAATATTTTTAATAGTCATCGGCAGACTTACGTTTAACTTTTAATTTGTTGTGCTGAAAAATAATGTACCGGTACGTATTTTGTATATAGCATGCTGCTAATGCTATAATATAACTTTTTCAATTGAAAGAAAATAGAAGAAATGTAAAAACAATGAAAACCGGAAATCATTTTTGAAAAATTTAAAAAATTCAAAGTGTTTTTTTCAAATTTACAAAGTAAATGTATTAACAAAACTAAATAGTTTTTAAGCGATATTTGAAAGCTGAAGTTTTTAAAGTACTTATTAGCAAAGTTTAAACTGATAGCTTCAACAAAAATTTTAATACATACCGGAACCTGGATTTTATTTCGATTCGAGATATCCTTTGTACCAGCTGTCACGTCGTTTGAATTCCTTACATTTTTTTCTTAAAACATTTTTTAATACGAGAAAGATATCATTGTAACGCTTCGACTAAAGGGATTTTTGTGAACATTAAAAAACTGCTATCGTATAATTAGCGTGAATTTAAGATTTTTTTACCAGGGGTGGTATTAGGCCTTTTTTAAGGCTGGGGTAAACATATTTTCGTTTACGAAAGTATTAAAATCCTTCTCGTTTACTAAAATTGCTGTATTTGTAACAGTTTGTTAAAATTTAAAGGATTTTACAAAAAAATTTTCAGTTTTAACGAGTAGTTGTAAATACTCGTAGGTTGCCAAAGAAAACGCTTGCTTTAGGAAAGCGTGATAATAAGTTTTTGATAGAAACTCTAAATAATCAATTGGTTTTTAAAAAATATCTGTTTGAATATATGAAAAATGTTGGCTAGCTGAACTGATAAAATGTGGGGCATGTTTTATTTTCATATAAATATGTGATAAGTATAAGAGATTTAATAGTAAATTTAGAATGTTTAGAAAGAAAAAATGTTTATGACATTGGTTGAAAATTTATTATTTAACAAAACGTGTTCTGGTCTCTTTGCATTGGGCGCAACATTACTGCCACCGCCACGAGAAGATATTTACTATGAACCTTTAAGAGATATGTTTGCTAGCTATAAAAAACTAAAAAATACAGTTTTCTCTAATTACAAAAAAATAAAAAACAATTGATTGGTTAGCCTAGAACAGGAGTGGCCAACCAGTCAAGGAACAAGAGCCACTTTTTTAACTGTGTTACCGCAAAGAGCCACATTATTCACGTAAAAACACAAGCCACACGATGAGCGACATTCACATTGCCTTTGCTCGGCCAGATTTTTAATAAATGTCACACAACAGATTAATTCATATTGAATAATGAATACTGTGAGCAATTTTTTCACAGATAAACTTTGAATTCAACCAAATCCACAAACAAAAATAAAATAATTTGCAATTGTTTTTTTTGTATAAAAAATTCGAAAAAACCTTATCTGTTTTTCTGCATCACTTATTAAAGTGATCAATTTGTGCTTGCGAGTTCACTCTCTTTCGGAAATAGCCGGTTGTTGTTAGCATGGTGTGAGTTGAAAAGCGTCCAAGATTTGAAGTTTTGAAATGCGCTAATGACGCTTGACATATAAGGCAGAATATTTTGTCATTACGTTCAACAACAAAAAACAAAACTCTCCCGTTCTATTAAAAACGTCCCGTGTTCAACGCAAGATTTTGGAATCGGAGGAATTTTTGCGCCTCCATTTATGTAAAGTTTTGCGTCCGACTTCCGGCTCCGACTCCAACATGTCTGAAAAACAACTCCGACTCCAACCTAAATGTGCAAATCCGGCCGCTCCGACTCCGAAACCGTGAAGATTTAATTTAGCTTAAAACAGAGCCTTTAAAAACAAAAACAGCCCCGGCTCCGAGTCCTGCGCATCTAAGAATGCAACTCTGACTCCCCCGAGGTTAGAAAAGGATCCCCGTCTCCGCCAAATCTAAAAAACAATCCGAATCCTCTCTAAAACGTACGACTCCGGCGGCTCCGACTCCACAACCCTGGTACACCGTTGTATTTTTGTTTGTTTGTATTTTTCCTGCCATTTTGTGACCGAACTCGACACATTTAATCAAAACATCAAATGTTGATACACCCTAAAAAACACCAACAAAATATGAAAGTAAGAGCCAGGTGAAATCAGGCAAAGAGCCGAATGTTGCTCGCAAGCCACGGTTGGCCACCCTGCCCTAGAATAACAATAAGTAGAGATAAAAAAATAGTCTTAGTTTGTTGCTGCTGGCCAGTTTTTTTTCGTAATGCATAAATATAGGAGTGCAATACGTAGGCCTTTTGTAATAAATTTTTCAATCTAATTAGATTCAAGTTGTTAAATTGTGTCGAGTAGTGTCTACTGTAAAATATTTATTGCATTTATTTGTTAAGATATTATTGCAACGATTTATTGGTGAAGTTAGACGCTGATATAACTGGGGCACCTATATTGGAATATCTCCTAAACTATTTCATGTCAATGTTGTGAATTTAATTTGTTGTATTTACTTTTTATTTTGCACAAAAAAATAAATAAATTTTAAAAGTGAAATATTCCTGTGTCATGCCAATACCAAGATTCAACTAAAAAGAAGTTCTGGAAAAGCTAAATGTTCTATGGTTGACCAAGAATACGCTGCTTAAGATTATTCATTTACTCATTCATTATTTTTATTCTCAATTGTTACTGAGCCATAAAGTCTCGCAGAAAAACCGTAAATACTTAAACAAAAAAACAGGAAAAAAAACGCAGCACAACACTAGCGTACGTTAAAACATGCAAATTATGATTAGAAGAATGCAGAAACAATGCGCTAGAATGCTTTCAATGCCCCAACATCTTAGGCTTCGCCTCTCAATTTGTAATATTGTGATAAAGAAATATCCTGACAATTGTAGTTTTGATTATTTATGAGCTTTTAGAAACAGTTATTATTTTACAAAAATTTCTTTGATATAATGAATGTACACAAAAAAGCCAATATGGGATTAACCTAAATAATGTAGGTTTATGTTGAAACGTCCTGCTTTGCCCTACCTTTCCCTATGTTTGTTTCAAAAAAAAAGTGTTTTTATTCTGCGCTTTGCCCCCTTGCTAACTTATAGTTATTTGCTATGTGGTTCTTATCGTGATCTCTTGTCTAAATCAATATTTTACAGAAATAAATCTAACACAAAGCCTACGTCTTTTTCGAATTTTGAAGGGCACTTTCCGCCCGGCACCCCTGGTTCGATAAAATACTAATACTAATTGAATTTTATTTTTTTATTTATTTTTATTTTATCTCTATACTTATCCTCCTGACTCGCAGGAAAGCGACGGTGGCGCTAATACATAGGGTAGGCAATTACCCCGACCTGCTTCCGGAGATACCAAGATATTGCTGTCCGCTTGTAATTTAATAAAGATATGACTATAATTTAGAACTGTTTGCCAAGACCACCAAGCCGGGGAATGTGCCGTAAAGTGTCTTTCCCAAGGACACAACAGAATGGCGCGAGTAGGTTTTGAACGGAGACCGTGTTGGTCACGAGCACGGCGCTTTAATTTACACTTAACAAACAAAACAACAGTTATATTGCTATTATCAACTTATTATCATCAAACAAGCTTAAAAACAACGATGAACAAAGACATTGCTTTAAAAATTTTTCAAACGTCAGTTGAATTATACTGCAAATAAAAGGTTCAAGTGTTGTCACCCTGAAAAGCAATTGCCTTAATTATGTCTTCTTTAAGCCCTACCTCCACACTGTTTAGAATGTTTCTCAAAGCAGCAAAAATTCTTTCAACGCTGAAAGTTGGAACTTTGTGTGACTTTTGGTTTTAACAAAGTAGGCCTTTGGAAAGAGTAAGGTACAGAAAAAATGATACCGTGCTATACCAGAAAATACTGTATGTGATTTCGTCTCTACTTTTTTTCAAAATTTACCTGTACCGCAATTCCGTACCGTACCCAACCCTGTTGATAACACCCCCATACACCACATGCTTCTTTTATAATATGTTAATCAATCATCACTATATTCAACACCACACCGTCAAAATTGACTAGATTAACAAACAGTTCAACTATTGATGGGCGTTGACAGCAATGATTTTACGACCTCCATTGTTGGCTTTTATCGCAAAGAACTTTTTGCTCACTCTAAAGCATGGCTTTTAACTTGTGGGTAATTTCCCACTACTGGGTAATGACAGAGTCCCAGGTGAGAAATGAGTCATTAGCTGGTTTCTTATTAGTTATTATCACTTAAAAATAGTTTGTTTGTCATCAACTAATTTTGACAGCAATTTTAACAATAGTGGTTTTGAATTCCCAATAATGCAGTTCTTATAAATTATGTCAAAACTGTATTATACATCGAGAAGGGTTAGGCTCAAGAACGACGTGCAAATAGCTTAACTTAAAACTAGATGCTGCAATTAAAGTGGTGAACTGCTTTTAATACTCGATTGTTTCGATCACTGAGCTAAGATAATAAACCTAAGTATGAAAATCTGCCGTTTCATACCTATGTGCTATCTTTCTCCAAAGCAGTGGTGGATATTCAAATTCAGGGACCCGAGGCAAGAATTTCCAAAAATTGATGTTCTCTAAAAAAAAGGACTTTGATTTCATCTTTCGCTTTTTTCTCCCAAAAACATGATGATCTCTAAAAAAAAGGTCTTCACCTTGAATCGATCTTGTATTTCCCACTTTTCGTCCCAACTTCATAATAATCTCTAAAAAACACCTGCAGCAAACTCAAACTATAAGTGCTATTTTCGAGGGGGTCCCAAAATCAAAGGGGCCCGAGGCAATTGCCTCATTCGCCTCACCCAATATCCACCATTGCTCCAAAGGAAAGATTTTGATTCCGCTGGCGTATTTAATGCCAGAGTTCATTTAATTTCCTAAAACCCTACAAAAAAAAGAAGTTAAAGCGAATGTTTCTGATATGAAGTTTCGGAAGTGATTTGCAATGTTTACAGATATGTTTTTGACAATCAATTGCAGGATATGGAGTTGAATATGAGGAAACATTGATAGCATTAGCAAAACTTAAACTCTGAAAAACAAAATAGAAATTTTTGTTTTTTTGTTTTTCCTAATTTGTTTTTCATACCATAGCAATTAGACTCAATAACGGACTTACCGTCTGAAATTCTCGTGGTGTAAGCAATGAATAATAGAATCAAACTTGATGCAACTGCAACAGCTAAAAAGATCAAGAAAACTTTGAAGATCGTACGCTTTCTTGCAATCTGCAAAAATAATAACGATTTGTTTCTACTTTATTATTATAAATACGTTTTCCAAGCAAATCATTATTTTTCTACATTCATTCATGCATTACAGTTTAGGTTTTAATGGCTATCAACGTATAGAAAAAATTCAACAGTTATATGAATTGAAGATTACAAAACTCCTGGCTGCAATTATATGTACTTTTATGAAGTACAAATAAATTTTAATTTCAACACCAAAGTTTTTGTAATAACTATAGTTAGCAGATTTGCTAGATGTAAAAATTTTTTTTGAAATATAGCATACCTTAAACAAAATTTTAAATTAAAACGCACTAAGACGCAAATTTTAAGTGTGGATTGAAATCACTTATTATTCACGTTGTTTTCTTAAAAACAACAAATTTTAAATCAAGTTTTAACCTCAAGGTTATTCGATTTTTTCAGTCGAGTTATTGTCAGTTTGTAAAAATGTATTTCAATAAAGTGGTTACTAATAAAAACCAAATCTTGTATATTTTCAGCTATGGCTTTATAAAAAGGTTGGGCCACTTTTTGGATTTATTTTGAAAGAAAAAAAAATTCAAGGGAAAATCTTTCTTTTTTGTCTGCACTTTTTTTTCTTTCAAGTTGAGTGGATACCGAGAAATAAACATTAATTTACTGTAAAAACAAAATAGAACTCCACGTGATTGCAAGGCAAAAAAGAGATGTTTACTTTAATTGAACAACTTTTTAAGTTTTTCAGGCAGTTCTATAAAGGGTGGCCAAGACTTTGCTTCGGGAAAACGTTTAATAACGTTTTTAGGTGAGTCTGGTGTAGCCGCTTAATTCGCTTCATGCTAAAACCATTACTGAATGTTTCCAAGTGATTCAGCGCAGCTTCTTTCTTTTGTTTCAAGGTTTCGTAATGAAATAACATAAATAACACCTGTTTTACTTTGAATAAAAAAATATTTAAGATTATGCTTAAATTTAGTGTATAAAATTTATTTTACAGTAAAGTTATTTCCAATTAAGGAGAGATTTTTACTGCGCCCATTTCAGAGTCGTAAGTCGGGCCGGACTTTTTGGGTCGAGTTCGGGCATAAGTTTAAGAAAAATATCGGGCATAATTCGGGCCCAATGCGGAGTTTACATATAAACGACCACCTTTTTTTAGCGCCAAGTGTTTTACACTAAACTTAACTTTCGGGCTCTTTCGGGCCTGTTTAGGGCTTCAAATGAAATTCGGATTTGGGCTGAATTCGGGTCTAGACCAGTCGGCCCGTTAACAACTTTAATACATTTTATTTCACCTAAAATTTTTTTATTTAATTCTTGTAAAAATTTGACTTTATTTTCACTGATCAATTTTGGGTTGTAATTGAACTGATAATTAACAAACGAACCAGAGTTTCAATGATTGAGGGCTCTTCATTTTCATCTGAGATGAGTAATTCCAAATAATCAGCTTCAGATCTGCCTAAATTTTGTTTGATTTTAAATATCAACAAACAGAAATGTATTTTATGGTTTATTCATGGTACCCTATAATTTTTACCAAATATCAATACTTTACAACTGTATTTTCATTTATGTAAATATTTTATTAGCTTATTTCATTATTCTCTGCTTGCAGATAGGACGATAAATTTTCCAGAACTTTAGTTGCAATATCAGCCATCATCAAAAAAATCTCAGTTATTTTTATGACAAAAAATAATCCATTGAAAACCTACTTCTAAATGGCTTTGAAAAAAGTAGCATAAATATTAAGCTTGTAACAGCAGAAAACAAAAAAGCAAATTAAAAATTAATAAGCGCAATAAAAGTTTTTGAGTCCTGGAAATCTGAAATCTAAAATCAGTCTTTGTATAAAGAAAGAATAAAACAGTAAATATCTTTATTAATTTTTTAATTTGATATGCCACAACAGTAAAACTATTGTAATGTTGTTAATTTGGTTATTGTCAAAAAGTACAAAATATTTTACGTTCAAGTTGTGTTATTCTGACCTGATTGAATTTTATTTTTGCTTGGACCAAAAAAAATCGGTTTTCCTTTAATGTCTCCCCCAAAACTATACATCACTGAAGCTCGTTCAAAGGTTTCATTTAAGTCACGTGCCATTTCTAAAAAATATAAAAGATTTTTGATATTTTATAGAATGATAGTTACAAATAAAAAGAAAAAAATTTAATATTAAGTTCTATAAAATAATGGTAATCAAGACTTCTCTTTTTTTGGTTTTGATAGCGATTTTGTTTTAAAAAAAAAACTTTTTAAATACTTAATCAGGAATTTTTAAAGAGGTGATAAACGGCTTTTATTTTTTAAAAGAGTCACATAATAGCTTTATTCTACAATCTTAAAAGATTGAGTAGAATGGTTAATACACTTCAGCGAGCGTAGTTAATTTATTTTATTCTTAACTTAAAAAAACTGACTGTTAGCAAAAAGACTGTAACAAAATAAAAATAATTAAATTTTTATTGGATGATAATTTAATTTCCAGTTCGCACCTCTAGTGCTCAACATACGTATAAGGTGTCACGGAATGCAATGTTTTGAAAGGAAAAATTCTTATATTTTAGGAATGTCTCCTTCAAAACGGTACATTACTCGACACCTTACAAATTTAGTATTTTTTACAAAGCACCCTATTTGGGCTTTCCCGCTTATATGCCTCCCGTAACACAGTTTCGCAAAAAGTGCTTTTGACCTAAGGTTTTAAAGTTAAAACCTTTAATTTGGATTTTTATTATTTATTTTATCTCTCTATTTATGCCCCTGACTAACAGGAAAGCTTCGAAGACGCGAGACATAGAGGAACAGCCAAGCAATCGCCCAACCTTCTTCCGGGGATGCCAAGATATTGTTGGTACGATTAAGATTTTATAAAATTTTTTGTTGGTACAAAACTTTAAAATAGTTCTTAAAACTAAGTGTTCTAGTTAATTTTTGTTATACATTTTATAGTTATGTTATAGTTAGGGATATAGTTAGTTAGATAGTTAAATAGAGTTTCAAATGAAGCACTTAGTTTTAAGAGCTATTTTAAGATTTTATACTTAGTTTTTCAAAATTTTTTGTTTGGATATGACCAAAATTTAAAGCAGCTTGCCCAGACCGCCAAGCATGACCAAAAAGTATATTCTTCAAACACACGACAGAAAGGCGTGAATAGGTTTTGAACTACGACGGTGTTGAACACGTTCGCCATCAATCGCAGCTCTCTTAACCACTTAAATACGCTGCTGACCGAATTTAGTTGACTTTCTGGGCACAGATACAGTATTCAGTCATCTTTCAGTTTTTAATAACAATTTTATTTCTTTTGGACGTTGAATTACAATAAAAGCCCATTACGTTTTTGTCGCAATAAACTCTAATTACACTGTATCTAGTACAAAGACATTCCAACTAACCTTCAATTAACGAGTTGTTATATCATCGGAATGTCAAGTTTTCCCAAAATTTGGAATAAACAAAAGTTGATGTTATAAATTTTTAATAATACTTACAATTTTGCAGGTAAAAATTTTAAATTTTTATATTTAACTAAAGAGTTTTTAAGTAGAATTAAAAGAGTATTATCGAGTTTGTGTCATACGATGTTCAATATAAATTTGTAAAATCGTTTCAAATCTTCAAATATATTTTTCACTCCAAACCCATATTCACAATTGCAATAAACAAATTTATAAAGTCTTCAAATAAACAAATTTATTCATTGTATTTTTTCGAATTAACCTTTTTGTGTTTTTTTTTTGTAATTTTAAACAAAAAACAATTTCTGAGTCAAAACTCTTCTTCAAGGTCACTATTACTTTCAAATCAGGCCAGCGGATAATCGGATACATTGATTTATGATCGCTATTTATCTTCTGGATTTTCTGGAAAACGTCAAAGACGTTAAGGATACAACAAACCATTATCCAGACCTTTTTTGGAGATGCCAAGATATTGCTGTCCGTTTTAAACTTTTTATTTATCGTTTTAGTTTTTGTTTCTAGATATGACTAGAATTCGCAGCTGGCTACTACGACCACCAAGCAGGAGAAGGTGCCGTAAAGTGACTTTGCCAAGGACATAACAAAAAACGCGAGCGATTTTGAACTGTTGCCATTTCTGTTTGCCATTATATGACGCTCTTTCCCACTAACCCACGCTGCCAACAAACACTTTTACTGTGATACTAATCAGGTTTATCTTTATCAATTGTTGTATTGCATTATAATGCTTGATTTTCTTACAAATTACACCTATCACTTAATACAAAGAATAAAAACGCAATTAAGAATATCTAAACAAAGAGTCCAAAATCCGAACCAACTATTAATAATATAAAGAATGTCGATACAACTAGATTGCTTGATTGGAATGTAACAAATAGATCATAGACAGAGCAAATTCTTGTTTTCAAATTAATGATTTAAATTTTTTTCCTTTGTAGTTCAACGAACAATCTTTGTTGCTGCTGGTTTTGTACATGTATTTAACTGATGCTTGAAATATTTTGTCCTCTAATTTTTTTTTTTTTGTCGAGAAAATAGAAAGAAATTGCTTGACCACTTGACTGAACTAAACAAATTAATACTTTCTATTTAACGATTGGTTTCTCCTTCGCTTTGTTAATGCTGTGATTAAAGCGCCATGTTTCAATAGATACATGCCTACGTGATAGAATTTGCGTTGCAATCTTTAGTTGCTTTCGCTTCAAATCGTAAAACATCGATTTATAATAACTTTAATATGATTCATAAGAAATTTAACACCACCAAATAAGCAGTGACTAATTTTATTTTTTTTGTCTGTTTATGCATCATTTGTGATTCATAATAAACTCTAATTTCGACGTAGTTTGTTTTGATAAAACTTTGGTTTTTCAACAAATTTAAAAATTAAGTAAGTGGAATGGTTCTCATTATTTTGATACAATGTTCGTACTTTTTCCAAAAATTTTTAGGTTTATAAATTTTTTTAACAAAAAATGTTATCATGAGATGGGACCAGGGAATTAGTCCTGACACTGTTGCAATACAAAACTGATAATAATTCGAACGTCACATACATCCTTTAATGATCAAAGGTGGCAGCACAAGTCGCAATAATGGCGGCGCAAGTGCAATCGCAAGCGTTTGAAATAAAAAAATTAACTTTCACAAACTGACTTTTTTCTACAAAAAAAAAGAAATTTTGCTATATACTGTAGTTTATATACGTTATAGGATATTTAATAAGATAGTTAACTTTGCCAATCTAGAATTTTTTTATATATTTTCTTTTAGACGCACTACAAAAATAAGCGAAAAAATGTTTGCAATAATTTAAAAATTCTTGTACAAATTAATAAATTCTGTACAAAATAAATAAGTCTTGTGCAATTATAAATTCCTTTGCAGTGATAAAAAAGTATGGATAAAACAAGAAATTTAAAACCCGTAAGACAAGTCGGAATATTGGTCAAGAATTTTCTTTAAGTTTAACTCCTCTAACGTTGTCTTTAAAAATCAAGTGGATTGATAAATGCTATGATTGTTTTTAACATTATCGTACACCTTTTAACAAATTTGATTTGTTAAACAATAAGTTTTCCTTTCGACTTAAAACTGGGATGTTTTAGATATTGAAGCTGACCCTGCTGATAAAAGATTCTTAAAAGTAGTTGATTTTTAAGATGCAGAAAAATGATTTTCTTAGATTTTTAAGATTTTTAAGATGCAGAAAAATGATTTGCCACATGAGGAAACCTTTATCAATAAAAGTAGAACTTCAATTGAAGCAGGGTTTTATTTCGACAGTGTAATTTAAGAAAATCCCTAAAGTTTAAAACTATTTATAATAAGGGACATCTCAATTTTTTGTGAATTGTGTGACAATAAGGCTTTTTTTACTTCCTGATCTGCACTATTCTGGATTCTGTTAGTTAACTTGACCAATAAACTTTTGAACAAGGAAACTTTTAGGTAGATCACGGTTAATATACAAAAATTGTTTGAAAAAACTAATAAAAATTCTTAACACAAAATATTAGGGCATAATGAGAAGAAATTGATTCAAAGTTTACCAAATTTAATCAAAAAAAAACTCGAAAAATCTTTCCGGTCCCTCTGTTTAAAAGCGAGTTCTTTTCAGTAATGCCGGAAGTGGGAGGCAGAAGGGGCACTTGCCCCCTTTTCCGAAAATTTTTGAAAAAGCGAAGACACATAGGTGCAGATAGTGCCGTTTAAAACTCCCAAAACAGAAATATTCGGTTACACTGGTCTCTGCAATTGTGTAATTAAATCCAAAAAAGCTTGTAAAATATCAATTTAGGCTTTTCAAAAGTAGCCTATTTTGGGGCTCAGTAAATAAAACATCGCGGCCAAATTTCATAGGTGAAAACTTTTTTCGAAAATAGCAAGTAAAATTGGAATCATTTTTTAAGTTTTTCTACTGATATTTATCTGAAAGTACTGGTAAATACTTAACTATGACAAATGTCAATTTGTGATAATACTGCTGTAAATCAAGAAACTACTTTGAAGCTGTAATCGATACAAAAAATAAAAACATGTTGCAATGCTCGCAAAAAAACTTTCAATGACCCTAGAATTAGACAAAGTACCGCGGTACTTTATAAAAAAAGTACCGCGGCACCGGTACTCGGTACCAATTACCGACGGTACCGGTAACGGTACTAAAAAAGTACAGTACCGTGTACTAAAATACCGCGGTACTGCCCACCACTGCAAAAATCAAGGTTGCCAAAAAATAATTAAAAATGGTAGATATCTAAAAATCAAGGTTACCAAGAGAAACTATTAAAATTGAACAAAGGTATAACAAAAAATCAAGGTTGACTAAGAAAAATTTTTGAAAAATTAAACATAAGTATAACAAAAATCGAGCTTGCCTAGAAAAAAATTAAAGATAGATATCTAAAAACCAAGATTGCCTAAAGAAAAACTTTTAAAAATTCAAAAAGGTATAATAAAATCATGGTTGACAAAGAAAAATTTTGAAAAATTTAACAAGGACGAAACAAAAATCAAGCTTGTTTAGAAAAAATTGAAGATAGTTGTAGCAAAACCAAGGTTGCTTAGAAAAATTAAACAAAGGTGTTACAAAAATCAAGTTTTTTTTAAAAAAAAATGAAGAAAGTTATAACAAAAATCAAGATTGTTGAAAAAAAAAAAATAAATAAACAAAGGTATAATAAAATCGAGATTTATTAGAAAAAAAATTGAAGATAGTTATGACAAAAAAACAAGGTTGCCGAGAAAAATTAAACAAAGGTATAACAAAAATCAAGGTTGGCTAAGAAAAATTTTTGAATAATTGAACATAAATATAACAAAAGGCAAAATTGTTTAGAAAAAAAAGTTTTAAAATTGAACAAAGGTATAACAAAAATCGAAATTGTCTAGAAAAAATTGAAGATAGGTGTAACCAAGCCCAAGGTTGTCTAAAAAAAATTTTTGAAAAATTGAACATAAGTACAAAAATCAAGCTTGCTTATAAAAAATTGAAGATAGTTATAAAAAATCAAGATTGATTAGAAAAAATTAAACAAAGTTATAATAAAAATCAAGGAGTATTATAAATTTTTTCGCTTACTCTATTTTTACACTGGAAATTAAGGTAAATAGATTTTCAAACTCCAATCACGAATACGTCATAGTTTTAACAGGAAACGCGATACGGTATGAACAACAAGCTTCTGTGTAAGAGGAGACCTTGACACACGTTGTCAAGGTTACAGATATTACAGGTAGTTTTCTTGTTATTAAAAGTTTGTAAGAATGACCAAAAGATTATACGTAGTTGGAACTGAATTCATTTTCGAAACAATTAAAATGTTAAGACTAGAAATTAAATTCATACAACATAAAAATAATAATTATGTTTGAATTTGGTTTACTAAATAGTAAAAATGGAAAAAAGACGACTTTTTTTATTATGAAACGTCTGTTTATTGAACCAAATATTCTATCAATAGAAATTTTGTTTAAAACTTTTTAAAAATACTTTATAAATGATTATGAATAAAACCAAGAATGCAAAGAAAATTTTTTTGAAAATTCAACAAGGGTGTAACAAAAAATCAAGCTTGTCTAGAAAAAAGTTAAACATAGGTATAACAAAAATAAAGGTTGGTTAGAAGCAATTGGAGGTAGGCATAACAAAAGAATCAAGGTTGCTTAGAAAAAAATTAAACAAAGGTATAACAATAATCAAGGTTGATTAGGAACGATTGAAGATAGGTATGAAAAAAGTTAAAGCTGCCAAGAAAAAATTAAACAAAGGTATAACAAAATCGAGGTTGTTTAGAAAAAATTAAAGATAGTTACGACAAAAAACAAGGTTGTCAAGAAAAAATTAAACAAAGTTATGACAAAAACCAAGGTTGTTTAGAAAAAATTAAACAAAGTTATGACAGAAACCAGAGTTACCAAGAAAAAATTTAACATAAATATAACAAAATTAAGGTTGCCAAGGAAAAACTATTAAAATTAAGTATAGTTATAACAAAAAAGTCAAGATTGTTTAGAAACAATTGAAGATAGATATAACAAAATTCAAGGTTGTCAAGAAAAAATTGAAGATAGGTATAACAAAAATCGAGGTTGCCGAGAAAAAATTAAATAAAGGTATGACAAAGAACAAGGTTTCCAAGAAAAAATAAAACAAAGATATGATAGAAATCAAGGTTATCAAGAAAAAACTAAATATGCATACGAGTATAACAAAATCAAGGTTGCCAAGAAAAATGTTTTTAAATTAAACAAAGCTTATAACAAAAATCAGGGTTGCTTAGCGAGAAAATCGAGGTTATTTAGAGAAAAAAGTTTTAAAATTGAATAAAGCTACCTAAAAATCAAGTTTTCTTAAGAAAAAATTGAATGTAGGTATCTAAAAATCAAGACTGTTAAGAAAAAATTAAACATAAATATTACAAAATCAAGATTGTTTAGAAAACAATTGAGGAGGTTACAACAAAAAACAAGGTTTCCAAGAAAAGTTTAAACAAAGTTAAGACAAAAACCAAGGTTGTTTTAGAAAAAAAATTGAAGATAGGAATGACAAAATCAAGGTTGCCAAGAAAAAATTAAACAAAGGTACAACAAAAATCAAGGTTGTCAAAAAAGAATTGAGGATAGTTATAAAAAAATTAAAGTTGCTTAGAAAAATCAAGTTTGATTAAGAAAATGTTTTAAAATTCAACAAGGGTGTAACAAAAATCAAGGTTGTCTAGAAAAATTTTAGAAAAAGTTGAACAAAGGTTCAACAAAAATCGAGGTTTCCAAGAAAAAATTGAAGATAGTTATAAAAAAATCGAGGTTGTTTAAAAAAATAAACAAAGGTATAATAAAAATCAAGGTTGTTTAGTAAAAGAACGTGACTCATTTTCGGAATGATATAATTTAATATACAAAACGAAAATGACGAAATCGTTTGTCTGCAAAATAAAAGAATAAATAACAAAACGACTCAAAACTAAACACGCTACTAAACTAGAGCTTAAGCTTACTGAACTAGCGCTTACTAAGTCAGAACACAACTGTACAGACAAACGATATAAGGCAGAAAACAACTATACAGACAAACGATATTGTCATGCAATAGTACGAACTAAGCCATAGCATTTGTACATTTAGAAATAAATCAAAGATATTTGGTTTTATAGCAAGCAAGAAATTTACTATAAAAAGATGAGTATAGGGAATCACTCCTAACTCTGCCACTGCTTTAATGAATATAACCAAAAAATATAACCAATATAACCAAAAACCAATTTTGGTTATATTCATTAAAACAGTGGCAGAGTTAGGAGTGATTCTAATATCGCTTTAAACAAAATCGATTTTATCGGAGCCATTAGCTTTTCGTGACGCTCTCATCAGTGGCAATCGCGTCAAAATGGGACGAACCAGAGAAAATCAAGGTATTTATAGTCTCAACAGTTGGGAGAAAGGTGCTGCAGTCTCGGAAAGGAGAAAGGCACAATTGCACAGTGTGGTGCAATACAGTGTAATCTCGGAAAGGAGAAACGCACTATGTGCAATTACCCAGGAGAAACACTGTTACTCGCAACTTAGGTTATTTGAAAAGTTTCAATGTGTAAACAAATTCCTTTTGCTTACATAAAACCGGATGTTTGGTTTTGATAAAAGTTGCCTCGAGTAGACACAGATGGAACGAGTTGCGTGCCACAGCAAGAATTTTAAAACGTTTGTCGTTATAGTTTGCAGCACATTGCTCGTTGTCAAGCAAGTGTTGTCCTATGGCAGAGTCACAATCTGGATTGTTACGTTTTAGCTTACAGGATCTGCCAGGTTGAGATCGTGTAGGGCGCTTCGCTTGCTGTTGTATCCATTTAGGAACATGCTGCTTGATTCTATCTTGTAGTCGCTGTGATGTTCGTCCTACGTACCTACTGTCACAGTGGCACGAATATTCATAAACAACGGAGCTTTTCAGCGTGGTAGGTAAAACATCTTTGCGGGCTACAGGCAACATGCCTTTCGATGTAAATACAACTCTGGTGGTAACGGAGCCATAGCAGCTTTCAACAGCCGTTTTGACGTTTTTATCAAGACCAATGGAAGCTTTCCCTATCCAAGGAACTCTCAAATATACGGGACACTTCTCAGGACCAAATCGTTTGGGCATAAAAAACTGAGCAATTTTCTTGGAAATGTTGCAGTCAATAATAGATTCAGGATAACATTATATCAACTAACAAAAAACAAACCTTATATCAACTTTGGTACACCGGGCACTAATGATATGCACGAAATCTAAACTAAACGGAGAAATTAAGCATATCAAGAACATTCTATTGGACAATGGTTATCCTGAATCTGACTGCGACATTTTCATAAGCTTTTCGTGACGCTCAACATTAATAGTATTGACTGCAACATTTCCAAGAAAATTGCTCAGTTTTTTATGCCCAAACGATTTGGTCCTGAGAAGTGTCCTGTATATTTGAGAGTTCCTTGGATAGGGAAAGCTTCCATTGGTCTTGATAAAAACGTCAAAACGGCTGTTGAAAGCTGCTATGGCTCCGTTACCACCAGAGTTGTATTTACATCGAAAGGCATGTTGCCTGTAGCCCGCAAAGATGTTTTACCTACCACGCTGAAAAGCTCCGTTGTTAATGAATATTCGTGCCACTGTGACAGTAGGTACGTAGGACGAACATCACAGCGACTACAAGATAGAATCAAGCAGCATGTTTCTAAATGGATACAACAGCAAGCGAAGCGCCCTACACGATCTCAACCTGGCAGATCCTGTAAGCTAAAACGTAACAATCCAGATTGTGACTCTGCCATAGGACAACACTTGCTTGACAACGAGCAATGTGCTGCAAACTATAACGACAAACGTTTTAAAATTCTTGCTGTGGCACGCAACTCGTTCCATCTGTGTCTACTCGAGGCAACTTTTATCAAAACCAAACATCCGGTTTTATGTAAGCAAAAGGAATTTGTTTACACATTGAAACTTTTCAAATAACCTAAGTTGCGAGTAACAGTGTTTCTCCTGGGTAATTGCACATAGTGCGTTTCTCCTTTCCGAGATTACACTGTATTGCACCACACTGTGCAATTGTGCCTTTCTCCTTTCCGAGACTGCAGCACCTTTCTCCCAACTGTTGAGACTATAAATACCTTGATTTTCTCTGGTTCGTCCCATTTTGACGCGATTGCCACTGATGAGAGCGTCACGAAAAGCTAATGGCTCCGATAAAATCGACTTTGTTTAAAGCGATATTAAAGTTCTGTATCACAAAGAAGCTCTTTAGGAGTGATTCCCTATACTCATCTTTTTATAGTAAATCAAAGATATTTATCACAAAAAACAAGATTTCCCAGCAAAATTAAACAAAGGTCTGACAAAAAACAAGGTTGCTAAGAAAAAACTTAAATAAAGGTACAACAAAAATCAAGGTTGTTTAGAGAAAAAAGTTTTAGAATTCAACATAGGTATAACAAAAATCAAGGTTGTCAAAAAAAAATTGAAGATAGGCATATCTCAAAAATTGAGTTTGTTTGGAAAAGTTTTTGAAAAATCGAATAAAGGTCTAACAAAACTTAAGGTTATCTATAAAAAAAATTAAAGATAGATATCGTACAAATAAAAGTTAAGCATACCTAGAAAAATGTTTAAAATTGATTATAGACACCTAAAAATTAAACTTGTCTGGAAAAAAAAGTTTGAATATAGGTATCTTGTGAATAAAAATCTAGGTTGTTTAGGGCAGTGGTTTTCAACCTTTTTGGTGAAGCGGAACCCCAATGAAACATTCCAGAGGCTTGAGGAGCCCCTGTGCGGTAATTTGATTGTCTTATGATAGGGTGGTCCAACTTCTGCACTCTTGTGGGCCACTTTTCAAAATTATTCAAGTTTGCGGGCCGTAACCGGCTAAAAATATCAATTTTCGTCCCAAAATCAGGGTGTTCTCTAAAAAAAAAAAAAGGTCTTCACTTGGAATCGGTCTCCGAAATTCCTATTTTCGTCCCAAAATCAGGGTGTTCTCTAAAAAAAAAGGTCTTTACTCGGAATCGGTTTCTGAAATTATTAATACAAACTGTAAAAAATTACATTTATTCTCGTAAAAAATTCAATGAGAAACTTGAGCCTAATGTTTCTTGCACAACTCTTTAAGATTGGGTCGTGTTTTTGATAGACACACACGAAGTTCATCTTCCACAGACAACTTGCGGAACCCCTGAACTGTTCTGACCGAACCCTAGGGTTCCGCGGAACCCCGGTTGAAAACCACTGGTCTAGGAAACGCTTAAACGTGCACAAGTATTGCCTTTGAGATTAAAAGTTAGCAAAAATACATATTAAATCACTTTTTTGGAAATAGTTAGAGTCTACTTAAGGTCAAATCAATACGATTCAGCTTCTGAACAGGAAACGACGATTACGCTTCAGGAAATACGTAGCAATTGTCTAGAGCATAAATTTGAAAAAATCGTTTTCAATAAAACTTATCAATCTTACAGCTGCATAACACCAGGTAAGACTAAAAATAATTTTTTGAAACTAAATAGATTTGAAAAACATATAGGCTACACCCTAAAAAGTAAAATCAATAGTCTTCTACTGTCATTTTTAGAAACACTAGAAAGTTAAAATTAATGGTCTACAACAAAAATCAAGACTTTATAAACTTTATAAAACCGTTTTCAATAAATCTTATCAATCTTAAAGCTGCATAACACAACACACAATTTTTGTTTGAAACTAAATCGATTTTCGACTAAAAAAAAGTTTCGATTTTTTAGGTTTGCTGACTCATGAAACTTCTCGTGAAACTTTCTCATGACTCATGAAACTTAGGGTTCGGAACTGTAGGCGCACTGATGACGTCAGCGCTCCATCACTCCTGCTCGCTCCACCCTTCAGCTCTACCGGACTGTTACCAAATGGATCATATATTACTACTACTTTTTATCATAAAAAAAATTTTAATTTATAACCCAGGTGCAATAAAAAAAGTGGGTCTCTTCAAAAAGTCATCGTAAGCGATTTTTGTTTGTGAAACTAACCTGGATCCTCTGCGGTTACTATTGCTTCTTGAAAGATCCATTTTCTCTTGGTTTCTTTTTTATTCCATGCTGGTACTGAAAGGGGGATTCCAGGTTAGTTTCATAAAAAAAAATTACTTGTGGTGACTTCTTAAATAGACCCAAAAAAGTTTGCGATATCTGTTATTGTGTTAAACGCCTTTATGCTAGTGGGTTTTGATAAGAGATTAATTAAAAGTAGCTTAATATTTTTAAAAACTTTCTGCGACTTGTTAGATTTTGTATATTTTTATTTTGGGTCTTTTCAAAAAGTCAGTGTAAGCGATTTTTGTTCGTGAAATTAATTTGGATGTCTTTGCGGTTACTATCTCTTCTTAAGAGATCCTTTTTTTTTGGTTTCTTTGTTCCACCCTGGTGCTGAAAGGAAGATTCTGGGTTAGTTTTACTAAAAAATCGGTTACGGTGACTTCTTAAAGAGACTCTTAATTTTTATAAAAGAAAATTGCTTTTTGTTTGACAAGTAGTAGGTATCGTGTTAATTTTACAGTATAGGTGTGAAAAGTACTTTCACTAACGAAAAAAAATTGTGTCTTGCTCACTGTTTGTTGTTATTAACCTAGCAGCTTTTGGGAATTCCCCAATATTTGAAAGTTCAATTAATTGGCTTGGCAAATAGTAAACGAGAACCGAAAAATTTTCATTTATATTTTAGGTGCATATATTCTAAAGTGACCTTCTAGTCTTTTTCTACCATACATACAGCATGATTTAAAATTTATTATCATCATCATCATCATCATTTTCAAGGAAAATATTGAATTAGTTCAGTGTATTTCCCTTTGCCCACTTTTCTTTTTGGGATTGTGGGTGCAGCAGCTTAAGTTCAGATCTCCAGTTATCCCGATCTCCTGCAACTAGCGGCAATTTTGCTGGTGGAATTCCAAGACATGACCAGGCCAGGTCTTCAACATAATTCCACCAGCAAGTTCTGGGTTGCCCTCTTGGTCTTTTGCCTCCCGAAAGAGCATCCATCAATTGCTTTGCTGATTGCTTGTGGAACATTCGTGTCACATGGCCATACCAGCGCAGTTGCAATCGTTCTATGCAGAATAGTATTGGTTTGATGTTGAGAGATTGATGAATGTCAATGCTTTTAACATTGTCAAATAAGCATAAACCTCTGACTTTTTGCAAGAAACCTATTTTGGCTGCCTGTACTTGAATTCTCACTCTTTTGGTCATTACCCAACACCATAGCCGTACCAGCCCAAAAAAAATTTGGGTGGACAATGAAGTTTTGCCCAAATTTTGTGACGTTTGCCCAAATCATGATTTTATAGTACATCTCGGATATGACAAAAAAATTGTCTAAGATTCTCAGACAAAAAATCAATTTTGTCCTAAAATCATGGTGATCTCTAAAAAAAAAAAAGGTCTTCACTTAAATTCGGTCTCCTAATTTTCAATGTTCGTCCCAAAATCAAGGTGTTCTCTAAAAAAAAAAGGTCTTCACCTAAATTTGGTCATTATTTTTTGCAGTTCATCATCGTCACCTCCCTAAATTTCTTGACTTTGCCCAAATTTTTTATATCGCTGCCCGAAAAATTTTAATTTTGCCTAAATCTTAGAAACTTGGGGGGGCAATTGCCTCCTGCCCCCCGGCAGGTACGGTTATGCCCAACACTCATGACCATAGGTGAGGATAGGAACAATAACTGATCTGAAAACAGAAAGCTTTGCTTTTGTACACAGCTCTTGCTGCAGTACAACTGATCGGTAAAGCTGGCACATTACTTCACTTGCTTTTCCAATACATGTGTCCAGCTCATTGTCCTGTCTACCATCACTCGAGAATGTTACTCTGTGATACTTAAACTTTATCCATCTGCTGAAGAGTTACTCCATTTGCTTGGAAAGAACACTGAACAATGTGCCTTGACACGAACATAATCTCAGTTTTAGCCATACTAATTTTTATTTCAACATCCAAACATGTATCAGAAAACTAATCAAGTGCATATTGAAGATCACTTTTGTTCGAGCTTAACAATGCAAGGTCATCTGCAAACAGCAGGTGCCAAACATTAAACTCCCTAAATGCAGTGTTTTTAAAATGTACAGATTGGTGTGGTTGGTGTGGTTGATGTGGTTTGATATGATTGGCAAGAATGATTTGAAATGTTTATATTTGATGACCGAACTGTATATTTAGGCCTTATCTAAATAGCCCACAAACCAGAAATAATAAAATTCTCAGTTTTAAAAAAACTTACCAACTTATTAAGCTTTTCCAAACTAGTTAATGTAATCAATTTTAGCCCAGTGCTTACATATCAAAGTAAGTCAACCTCACCAACTTTGTCCATGCAAACCTTGCCATGTGATCATGCTTTTTATATTTATTTACATTACAAATGCAGTTGGTTTCAACAAAATTTAGATATCTTCTACTGCCAAACTAGCCAACTTCTCAGAACTGAATAAGTGCTTTACTTACATTACAAATACAACCAGCTTCAACAATAAACAAATATTTTATATAACTCACCCAGTCAACCTCCCAACCTAGCCCCCCACGCCAACCATGCTGACCATGTCAGCCATGGTGACCACACCAACCTGTACATTTTCAAGGGACCCCCCAAATGTAATGCCACTACTGGAGGAATTGTCTTTGTCCATTTTGTCCATGCTTACAATGAACAAAAGAGGAGAAAGAAAACAACCTTGTCGTAACGCGACACTGACAGTAAAAGGTTCTGTTTTCATGCCATTGACACAAACATAATCTTGAGACAAGCTGCGGACAGTACTGCTGGAGTATGACGTGAGAGGTCAGCTATTAGCTGTGATGAAATTATTACCACTATCATTCTGGCAGAATTCTGCTAAAATGATGAAACTAAAAATCGGAACAAAATCAAAACAGAGTTTCCAAACAAAAAAAACAAAAGTTTAATTGTTTCTATTTGTAGGATAAATTACTTTTTAGCTTTAAGGGCCAATCCAAACAGCTTTTAAGATACTCTAAGACAAAAACTCATTAAAATAAACAAGGCCAGCAACGAGTCCCACTCGGGAATTTTTCAGCAGAACGCTTTCAATTTTCATTTTCTAAAGACTTTCGATGTATTTTATAAATCCTACCCGAATTAAACTGACTTCTTGCGTTGGGGACCTATCCAAACAGCTTTTAAAATGATCGGGGTGATCAACTTATCAAAATAAACAAGGTCAGTTACGAGTCCCACTCGGGGATTTCCAAGCAGAACGCTTTCAATTTCAAGTTTTAAATGATTTTTGATGTATATTATAAATCCTACACGAATTAAACTGACTTCTTGCGTTGGGAGCCTATCCAATCAACCTTAAACTGATTTGGGTGATCAACTCATCAAAATAAACAAGGCCAGTTACGAGTCCCACTCGGGGATTTCCAAGCAGAACGCTTTCAATTTCAAGTTTTAAATGATTTTCGATGTATATTATAAATCCTACACGAATTAAACTGACTTCTTGCGTTGGGGGCCCATCCAGTTAACTTTAAACTGATTTGGGTGATCAACTCATCAAAATAAACAAGGCCAGTTACGAGTCTCACTCGGGGATTTCCCAAGCAGAACGCTTTCAATTTCAAGTTTTAAATGATTTTCGATGTATATTATAAATCCTACACGAATTAAACTGACTTCTTGCGTTGGGGGCCCATCCAGTCAACTTTAAACTGATTTGGGTGATCAACTCATCAAAATAAACAAGGTCAGTTACGAGTCTCACTCGGGGATTTCCCAGCAGAACGCTTTGAATTTCGATTTTCTAACGATTTTCGATGTATATTATAAATCCTACTCGAATTAAACTGACTTCTTGCGTTGGGGGCCAATCCAATCAACTTTTAAACTGATTGGTGTGATCAACTCATTAAAATAAACACGGCCAGCAATGAGTCTCACTCGGGGATTTCCCAGCAGAACACTTTCAATTTCGATTTTCTAACGATTTTCGATGTATATTATAAATCCTACTCGAATTAAACTGACTTCTTCCGTTGGGGACCAATCCAATCAACTTTTAAGATGCTTTTGGTAAACAACTCATCAAAATAAACACGGCCAACAACGAGTCCCACTCGGGGATTTCCCAGTAAACACTTTCAATTTCGATTTTCTAAAGATTTTCAATGTATTTTATGAATCCTACCCGAATTAAACTGACTTCTTCCGTTGGGGGCCAATCCAAACAGCTTTTAAAATGATCGGGGTGATCAACTCATCAAAATAAACACGGCCGATAACGAGTCCCACTCGGGGATTTCCCAGTAAACACTTTCAATTTCGATTTTCTAAAAATTTTCAATGTATTTTATGAATCCTACACGAATTAAACTAACTTTTTGCGTTGGGGGCCAATTACTAAGTCTGCAAAACTGAGTTCCACTTAAGCTTAAAGCCTAAATAGATCTAAATTTTAATCTTGGACTGCACACCAAAATCAGCAGCTAGCTCACCAAAAATGCTGCAAGATTTTTGATTTATTGCTAGACATAGCTTAACATTGCCTCTGAGAAGAATTTATCATACAGTAATTACTGGTATATTAGCAATGTCTTTCCAAATTTTATGTTTTTGTCTGTCTGCTCAACAATAACAAAGTGGTTTAAACTAGTATTCTTAGAAATCTTACTTATGACTCTGGCTGTCCAATTCTGTATTAAACAATTGTTTCAAAAGAGCTTTTTATTAAGATTTAATTACTGTAAATGAGCAATTTTTTTTCTCCTTTTTTAGAAACAGAGTTATTACAAGTAAAAAGTAAGAAGTTACACTTAAAAATTGCTAAATTTAAACTTATTTCATTATTTTTTTAGATGTATAAAACTTGTTTTAAATTGTGACACCAGTTAAATAAAAAAAGCTGATTATTTTTAAGCATTAGTACATAACAATTACCCACCAATCACACTGTTGTTGTTGTTGTTGTTGTTGTTGTTACTATTCCATTTTTAATCCAATCTGTTTCAAAAGGTGACCAGTTCTCAATTTTTTGGCCTTCTATATCAATTTTTCCCTTTTTTGTTTTATCTGTTTCATCCTTCACTTCAAATCCAATCTTTTTATTTTTCTCTTTTACCCTCACTTTTGATATTTTTTTTGAGAGAGAGCATGCCTATTTCCTTATCACTTTAAATTTAATGCTTCAAATAATTATAAACTTTCCCATGATATACCTTGATTATTGCATGCCATTAGGTGTTTCCAAATCTGTATTTGTTGTTAAGCTCTTAAATGTGTCATTTGAGTTTTTCTTAAAACTATCTAAATACTTTAATATAAATTCCTTTAAAAATCAATCTACACAAAAATTAGCTATATTTGTTCTAAATAATTATTGCAATATTTGTTACATATATCTTCAAAAAAATATTCCAAGACAGCTTATTTTAATTTTAAAATAATTGAGGAAAATTTAGTCTTTTCAAATATTTAAAGTTGAAATTTAAAATTGTGACTTTCTAAACAAAATCATTTTTTGGCTGAAAGTTTTTTTATTCTTTAGATTTTTATTTTTTAGAAATTTTTATAATAAAATAGAAAAATCTTGTTATCAAGTTTGTAGCAAAAAAAAAAAGAGAGAAAGAAAATGTTGCATTAAAAAATGCAAAATATATTTTTTCTGTAGTGTTTTTTGTATGTTTTATTTTATTTTAAAATGTATTTCTAAAGGATTGATGTTTTTTAAGCTAACTTGTAAAGTTTCATCAAACTCTGATGCAAAAAATTTTTTTTAAATATTAGCAATATGGTCTTTTTCTGTTGTTTTCTGACAGTAATGTGTGTTTAAAAAATACTTTTGTTACTTTTTTTAAATTGCATTAGTGTTTTCAACATAAAACTAAACACATACTTAAGCTAAACATGATAATATTAAATATTTAGCTGTAACACTGAAAGAGCAGTTAATTTTTAACATTGATTTTGAATTTGTTTTGTTAAAGCAAATGTTTTATTGTTTTTAGATGATTTTTATGATAAAATTTTAGATGATTTTATGTTTCACAACAATTCTCCCTGCTACTTTTTGAATGCTAATTTACGATCATATTACTTGTTTGTAATTACATGACCAATAGAATTATAATTTTATTTTGCAAGTGTCAAAAGTTTAAAGAAAGACAACTTTTTATTGATTTTATGTTCTACTTTTTTTTTATGATAAATTAGAGATTATCTTGATAGGGATTAAGATGGATGATAATGAATATTTGTTTTGCTATGGTTTTCTCACTTGGCTTTAAACCATAAAAGAAACATTAGTCACAAACAAGTTCTGGATCAAACCAAAATCAACACTGCTTTTCTTGAGGTTTAAATTAAAATAAATTTTGGTGTAATCCAGGATTTGTTTTATAATTAATATTTCTTTTAATGTGGTTTTTGAAGCCTTTGCTCTGAAAAAAAGTACCCAGAGAGTTTTAATACACTTTAAAAAAACAATTAGCATTAAATTTCTTTTACTATATAATTGAACTTTTTATTTATTGATGCTTAAATTTTTTGAATGTTTAAATGCAATTATTTTTTTGTAAAAATGATCTAAATCATAATTTTTGAATGTTTTGTCTAAAACTTAATTTTTTATATTATATAATTTATAATTTCAGTTGTAGAAAAGCTGAGACACTTCTTGAAATAATGTTTTAACTTAATAATAGTTATTTCTAAACGGTTACACAATTATAAGCTTCACTTTGGATTTTAACTATTCTTTTTAGATAGACACTAATTTTCTTATTGATTTAATTAAAAAACATTTTTTTATGGCTGAGCATAAAGTTAAAACTGTTTTGGGGACAAATGAATATGGAAGAAAATTGAAATTTGAAGAAAAAGTGAATATGACCAATGCTTTTTTTGATATTCAAAATAAAAAAAGCAAAGTTGAGTTTGACACTGCATTTATGTATTCTGATGGAAAATCTGAAGAATTTATTGGACAGATGGATATAAGACTTAATGACAATGTTGAAATTGCAACCAAAGCTAATCCATGGGATAATAAATTGTTAGATGCTGCTGGAGTACGAATGCAATTAGAAACATCATTAAAACGATTGCAGATGGATTGTGTTCAATCGTTTTATTTGCATGCTCCTGATCATAGAACTTCAATTGTTGAAACATTGGAAGCTGTAAATGATTTATATCAAGAAAAGAAGTTTAAAGAGTTTGGTTTGTCAAATTATGCTTCTTGGCAAGTTGCTGAGATTTGCATGATTTGTAAAAATAAAGGTTGGATAATGCCCACAGTTTATCAAGGAATGTATAGTACAATGACCAGAATGGTAGAAAAGGAATTATTTAAATGCTTGAGACATTTTAATATGCGATTTTATGCATACAGTCCATTATGTGGTGGAATGCTGACAGGAAAATATAAGTTTGAAGATCCTGATAAAAAAGAACCAGGTCGATTCTTTGGAAAAGGGTGGGGTGAGGTTTTTCGCAATCGATTTTGGAAAAAAGAAATGTTTGAATCAATTGAAAAAATCAAACAGGTTTTGAAAGAAGTATATGGAAATAATGTAAGCATTGCTGAAGCATCACTTCGATGGATTTATAATCATTCACAATTAGATGGTGCATATGGAGATGGTGTTGTTATTGGAGCATCTAATATGGATCAGTTTAGAAATACTATAAGTTATACTGAAAAAGGACCATTGGATGAAAAAGTTGTGAAAGTGTTTGATGAATGTTGGAATGTTTGTAGCTTTTTTTGTCCAGATTATATGCATTAGTATGCTTGGTTAAAAAATTATTAATTTTTATTTTTGGATTTAACAACTTTTAACAAGTATTGGATTAAAACAATTTTATTATAAAGTGTTTATATGTATCAAAAGTGTTTTGATTTATTGGCTCGTGCATGAAGTACTGTTTTAATGAACACTTTTTGAATATTGAAAAAAGCTTAGTTTAGCTTAACACTGTGTTTATGTATGTATGTTTATAAAAATTCTGAAGAAACTAATAAGATAGATAATAGGCTAAATGAAAATCTACTAAAGTTGATCCATAAAAATGTTGTCATGTAGGATTATTTTTGTAATTTTGTGCAATTTAAGCCTTACATACTGTTTAAAAATACAGTACACTCTGCTCATTATGACCACCTTGGGACCAAACAATTTGGGTCAAAATATCTGATGGTCACAATAACTGAAGTTATTGTGTGGTTCCCAATTAAGCTTTCCAGGATTGTCTTATCTTGATCTTATTTGAATAAACTCTTAGCTTAGACCCATTTTGCACCACAAGACACAAAAATCCATGTTTCACATTCAGCATATTTGCTGCTTTCTTTTGCTTATCTTGGCAGCTTCTTGCATCGCTTGGAAGTTCTAGCTTTTCAGCTGCTGTAGCATCTATCCAAACTAACTTCAGTGACATGTTGCTTTGGAAAAAAAATTTTTTAAATAACTGCTTTGTAGGTTTCTAATAAACCTTTGAAAATGAATTCAGGTGTGATAATTGAGTGGCACAATTAAGAATTCAACTTATTCATTATTGGCACTTATTCAAATATGAATTCAACTGTGATAATTTAGTGGCACAATTAAGAATATTTAAAATGAGAGTTGGGTTACTTAAGAACCAGGAAAACAATTGGATTATGATGTCAATTATTTGTTGATGCATTTGAGATGTTTTAAAATGACTGCTTAGTTGACTTAATGCAACAGCAACAATTGGATTATGATGTCAACTGTCTTTTTACACGATTAAGAATTTAAGTAGGGCTTAAGACAGAAAGGTGCTGAAAAAAAACTTTCAAGAGGTGAAAAAATTGGTCATAATACCATATTTCTTTAAATAGAAGCTGCGGCTTGTTGCAATATTTCATAATGTCAAAAATTATTTCATAAAGTTGCATGGTGTAAAAGTAAAGTTTCATTAAATGCAGTGTCATTTGAAAAATAATTTGTAAACAAGTTGCAGTGCTGCTGAAAATTACTGTATTGTATTGTCAAAATGATATGCGTATAATATGAAGTTTCAAATTAAAGTTATAAAGTTTGCAGAAAAGTATACCAGACAAGAAACAAGAAGAAAGTTTAAAATTTATATGAGAATACCCTATTACAGATGTAAAGTGAGAAATTTTGATTGTACAGCTTCTAAGCAAAAATGGCCTCTATATAAGCTACAATTGTATGCCAAACATGATGAGCATCATCAACAATCACAATAAGAAACTCCTGCACCCCCACACCAACGACAAAGATTTACCATGCAACTGCAGAAACCTTCCCGACTGCCCACTCAATGGAAAGTGCCGAACAAAATCCATCATTTACAAAGCATCCATCAGTGCGCCCAACTCACCCACCCAACATCATTTTGGCTGCTGCAAAACTGAATTCAAGACCCGGTTTATAATCACCGACAATCCTTTAATCACCAAGACAAAGCAAACGCCACAGAACTTTCCAAAACAATATGGAAATACAAAGATTAAGGAATCAAACTGCGCAGAACTTGTTCAATTGTTTACAAATCATTTGCATACACCAGCGGGGCTAAACGCTGAAACTCGCCATCTTGCAAGCCGACCAGCGCACGCTCTTGAACAACCGATCCGAGTTTGTCTCCAAATGTTTACACCGGAACAAATTTAAACTAAAGAAAGTCTAGCCCGATTCAATATTTTTAAAAAACTTTTAATTTTTATTTTTAATTCGATTTTTTGATTTTTAAATTTGCAATCCCCTACCCCCTTTACGCTGTGCTTGCTCATTCTTGTCGTGTTCCCACTATACCTATTCCTGCACCTCCCTGATCAATCAATCAAGGTTTTATTTTTTCGTCCGTTACACAGCAAATAATCATATTAAAATGCGCACATGTGGTCGAAAAAAAGAAATCAGCGACAAAACGATATACGTTGAAACATGCGTCAATTAAAGGTTATAGGAGTGATTATTTAAAAATGCATGGTCGCTGACGCTAAACACCCACACACACTCACACAATATGCACAAAACAAGTAGTAAACAATCATAAACAGAACACATCTCTATAGCCATTTCCTCGCTGTCCGTTCGCGCCTCGCTACTTTCATCTTTTACAATGTTCTTTCTTTCCCACTACCTACCGAGCGTCTGTAATTTGATCGCCAGTCAGTTCTTGCAGCGTCAGATACGTAGATGAAAATGCTTAGCTTGCTTACAAAATTTTGAATTTTAAATTTTAAAAGTTTGAGTCTTAAAACTTTAAATTTCTTAGCTTGTTTACTCAAAAATTTCTATTTTGTTAAATTTTAAATTTTATATTACCGGTATTCGTTATTTTCACTTCATTTGTAATAATTACTTTTGGCTCTCAATTAATTAGCCTTTTTCATACGTTTTTTTCGTGCGTTTTACCATCTTAACTATGTACTTTTCGTCTGTGTTTAGAATCACCTCCTGATGAGCCGAAAAGGCGAAACAGACTGTTGAGGTTTCAATAAAAAATTTTTTCGTGACTTCTGTAATTTAACTTAATTTAATGCTCTGACTTTTCATTGAGCTCTTTACTGACAGTCTTGCCACTTTTACTACTATATATATATACATAACACTGTAGGAAAATCAGTTCTTCTAAAGTGCTCGATAACAAAGTTAGAGCTTGAATTAAAATTAACAATAGCACAAAAAAAAAACACAAAAAAACTATATATACTATACAAAAAAAATATATATATATACAGTACATATATATTTTTTTTTGTGCAGTTTCTTTTTAAGGGCCATATATATTCAAAGAAATACAGTATCTGAAGACTGGTCATAATAAACAGAGAATTTTCTTAGCAAAATTCTGGATTATAGAAAAATGGTTATATAAAGTGGTCATATTAACCATGGTCATAATAAATGGAGTCAACTGTATTATTAACCCTTTCGGTGCCGAAGAAAACGTAAATCAGTTCTTGTTTGCTATTTACCAAGTTTAGTTAATTACCTTTTATATTTAGGGAAAATCCTTAAAGCTTGGGAGGTTAGTAATGGTAACCCCATTCCTAGTGGTAATATATGTCCTTTGGCACCAAAAGGGTTAATTGTATTTAAAATAGTGCCTTAAATTATAATTTTTTGTTCTATGAAAGCAAATAATTTTTTACATTTTGAATATTTTGTGTCAGCCTAACAAATCTTTTTAATTGGCTACCAGATTTATATATATATATTCAACTTATATTCATATATATTCAACTTCTGCACCTGCCTTTATTGATTATTAATTTTTTTCTTCTAATTTGTATGTAAACTATTTTTGTATTGTTAAACATTTTCTCATACCGGTAATCAGTGTTTTTCAGAAGTCGTTAATTGCACAGCTGCGATCAATGCAACGAAATTGTTCTAAGTTTTGGCAGGCGCGTGAATTTTTTGACATCACAAATGATGGCGTTTATGGTCAGCACGTAGGTAACGAATAAGCATGGCGACTTCAAATTTGCACAACAATAATTTTGTTCAGTTATATTACGAATAGATTAAATACACATTTATCCCGCCGAATTTCGCCGTTTATCTGTACCCACAATCCTAGAATCATTAATCATGATATTAGCCATAATAAATTCAAATTTGGAAACAATAGCGTAAGCAACGGAAAAAAAACTTTACACATTAAAATTTAATTTAAACAAATTGAAACTACTTTAACTTTTGTAATCACTGCCGCAATTTTCTTTTTGTTTTAAGTTCTTTTGCCGACTTTTTATCGCTTTGTTAAGCTTTACTTTTTGTATTTGTTTTTCAAATTTTGGATTGCTTTCTGACGAGCCCTATAGACGAAACGAACTGTTAGAACTAAAAAAAAAAGATAGTTAAAATAAAACTGTTTATGCGTGCCGACCAGAATAGATTTGTTTAGATATAGTAAAATGCTTATTATGACGTCATAACTTAGTACACCCGTAAAACTTCAAACCTGTCATCTTTGTAGTAAGCTACATTATTGTACTTTTTTGTAAAAGATGTATGTTAAACGACCGTGATTCGAAAATTTAACTATTCAAGTACCTTTTTTAATTTAAATATTCAAAATTAAGCTATTGTAAATTTAAATAGATAAATATTGGGCTTGAAACATCGCTAAATTTAACGCATTTAACAACTTTAAATTAAAATTTTCACTGTTATCAGCTAAACATTTACAAGTGCATTTTCAATTGTTTTTGTGACATAACAAAACTTTTTTGCTGTCGCTTCAACGCTAGTGAAGGTAAATCATTTTTATTTATTTTCCCGCCAAATTGGCTTGCCGACAAATTTGCCCCGCCGAATTGTCTCCCGCCAAATTAATCCCGCGAAATTGTCTTGCTTCGTTTAAAATAGTGCCTTAAATTATAATTTTTTGTTCGATGAAAGCAAATAATCTTTTACATTTTGAATATTTTGTGTCAGCCTAACAAATCTTTTTAATTGGCTACCAGATTTATATATATATTCAACTTGTGCACCTGCCTTTATTGATTATTAATTTTTTTCTTTTAATTTGTACTGTATGTAAATTCTTGCTCTGAAGAAATATAATTTATGCATCAATTTTTCTTTTGTTAAAGTAAATTTAGCAATTTTTTAATAATATATGCCAGTTTTTTTATGTTTCTTCATTAAAGTGTATAAATATTTTATAAATCATGACATTAATTTGAATTTAAAACATAAAGCAGGTCTTGATTTTTATGACATTGTGCCATGGCAGCACATTTCCTTAGGCAAAAGTGTTGGAAGAATAATGATTGTTGACAATTTTTGTCAAATTTTTTAAACTTTGGAATTAAACCCTGTTTTGGTTTATGTCAATTTATTGAAAAGTTTTAGTAGAAATTTTTTTGAAAATTCGCTTTCATAATTATTGTATATAAAACTGTTTTTAAATTCACATTTAGAAATTTTGATGTTGTGATTATTTGTAATGTTTAATAATAAATCTTGTCTTATTTTGGCAATTAAAAACAAAATAAATGAAACTTATTAATTCATGATATTAGTACAGTGCATATACTTAATAATGTTACTAAGCATGAATAAAATATCACCATCATCATTATTTTATCTGTTGCCTTTATTGTATTTCTGGATTGAATTTTATTTTCAAAATATCTAATCAATCTGCATTTTTAATTTATTTTTATCATTTTTAAATCACTCTTTATTGAAATAAAAATAAGTTTCTATTACAACCTTTTGACATAAATATTGTTGTAGAGGTTCCCAATTGGTCCATCAATTTAGTAGCACAAGGGCATTTGCAACATAAAAGATCATAAACTTATTAAACCAGGGGTCATTAAACTCTTTTTCAAAGAAATTTTACGTTAAAATGTCAAGTGAGGTTTTTTTATGGGAAAGGAGTTGTTTATGTAAATCTCAGGCTTTAGTGTGTCGTGAATTTATGCAAATTGGGTAGGAACCCCTGCTAAAGTAGCATTTTTTTTAAACAGCTGATTATTACATTGTTTTGCAGTGTAACAACTTATTAATGTTTATAATCATTACAGGTTAAAATATTTCTACTTCTGAACCATGGTATGTTTATAATTTCTTTTAATTTAAACTACTCCTTGAAAGTTGGCAAGAATTAAATATGGAATATTTTAAGTTATTTTTTGGTATATGGTATCTACTAATGGAATTAAAAATGATTTTCAAAAATGTCATGAAAGTTTTTACTATTTATGTTTTTATTAGTAAACATCAAATTAGAAAATGTTACATTTCTATTTGATTTATTTGTCTGATAACAAAAATGTCACATGTCTTTTCCTTAATTTTTCCAGGTTGCTTTTTCTTTTTTTAATATTTTACATTTTTTGATTTATTTTGCCTTTTCCATTTATTTAATTTTCACTGCTTATGTCATTAACCCTTTGACTGCTGAGTTTTTTTCATTTCTGTGGATTGTCATTTTTTAGCAAAAAATTCATTTCAATTATGAAATCAATTATTAATCACTTTTGTATAGTATAATTATTTTCACTACTTTTTATGCACTTCTACACAACACTCTAAAACTGAAACAAGCAGCATCTTAAGGCCTGTTTCCACTACGAGTGTGGAAAAGATTATTTCCTGTTTGTTTTATTGATTTTTTTCCTTTGCTTAGCACTCGCTTCAATTTTAAGCACAGAAAAATCTATAAAAGAAACAAAGAATGCTCTTTTCCAGGCTTGTAGTGGAAACAGGCCTTGTAGTGGGTCACTGATATTAGTTCTGATTATTGTCAAACATTAGTACAAAGCATGCCACGACGGTTAGAGGCTGTAATCAAGAATAAAGGAGTTACCAAATATTGACTGTTAACCTTGATTGTTTGTGATTAAAATGTTTGCAAAACAAATTTTTTTCTATTTTTGAAAATTACAAGGTGGTTGCAAAAACACGCTCATTATGTCCTTCAATGCGTAAAAAAATATAAAAAATTGCTTTTTTTAACAGTGGTTCTAAACTTTTGTTAGGCACAGTAATGTTAATTTACAATAAGCTAACCGTTTGAATAGTGCTAATCTACGTATGTATTGATTCAATTTTACGTCACGGTGCTATACCATTAATTACCAAGCAAACAAGAATATCTAACGATTTATCAACCATAATCGATCATATTATAACCAATGATTCAAAGTACGAATTGCAATCTTTTATTTTTAAATATGACTTGACTGACCACCACCCGATTTTTTGTGTTATCAATAAAGACTTCACTAACACAAAAAAAATACTTTTTTGTTAAACGTCAAGTGATTTTTTATACTATAAGTCAACAAAATTACATAATCATTGAAATTTTCTAATCTGTGTTTTAGATGTTACGGCTTAATTGTAGCACAACTGCCTTTCCCAGTTTCTTCCTAATTGCTTCTCCAGGTTGTCTCTTTAAATAGATGATGCCGTTGTTGGCATAAGGAATACGAGAGTTGCACATCCAGAATATTTTTATGTCATATTTATCTGGCTTAGCATTTACTGTATAAATCTGCACCGGCCTCTAAAGAGCACAAGTTGTTGGCTAAGAAGAGCTCTCATATATGTCAAAATGCTGCTGATTGATCTTCCTTCAGTCGTTTGGCCCTGGTTCTCTTGTCGTCAAAATGCAACATCCTGTTAATATCCTCACATTTATTTATGCTCATTGTGGGATGTACATAGGATTTTGTAATGGATCACCAAAAAGCTCACGGATAGGAACGTTCTAGCTTTTTTCGACACCTGCTAGCAACGTAAGGCCAATGAAAGCCATCGTTCAGGTTTGTCAATTTTTTTCCATTCTGTTTGCTTTGTAGATGCAATTTTTTGACCTTACAAACTGAAGCGTTGATTAACTTTATAAATAATGATCGTCGTCGTCTCGTCGTCAAATTCGACGACAACGATTAACAATCGTGAAGTTTATGAAAAAATCAAATACGTACATCAAACGGCGTTTGTCACTACTACCCACTGGACCAGGACTTCCTCGCAAAATATTGTGAAATCTTCTGCTGAGAGCTGGTGCACAATCGCTTCGAAAATAGAGTCCAATGCCGATGAGTCTTCATCTGAAGTTGTATTGAAAGACTCGTCAGAAAACTCGGCTTGGCTACCTGAAACATAAATCATGTTGCATCCAAAAATAAAATTATGACACAAATTTGAATTGCAAACTGAATGCTCAAGAAGTACCCATCTCATCAACGATTTAAACTGCAAAACTAGGATCATTATTGTCAAAGTGTTTAGATTCTGCATCAGATGGTAATAGGCTATGCCGTCACCTTCGTCTTGAATATTTGTTGCAGCTTGAAAGCGAGTGAATTGACCAAGACTGCTGGTTCCAGACATGTAATGCAGAGTAATAGGTAACTAATTTTTATAATAACACAGACCAATAACAATATAATGATCACAAGATACAATTATTTGTCAGAGGTCTACTGGCTAAAAGAATTCCTCTGCTATCAAAATTGGCATCGGAATTAAAAATCTTTGTTGTAATCGGATGCAGAATCGAAAGAAACTTGGCATTATCCCATTGCTTGAAAATATTAGACTATTCTATTGTGATACGAATCAGATTGTTATAAATATCCGCGAGATTGAAAAAGTCAATGAAGAAACTGATACAAAAGAAGCCATGTTGTTTTTTTATTCCTCCCTTAGTTACAGGACAAGCTAAGAAAAAACTTTATGATGAATCAGTTGGCTGGACAATATCTCATTGTCGGCAGCATGGTCGAGTGGTTAAGAGTACTGTGATTGTGATTGGCATAGTCTCACACCATTCTTTTGTGTCTTTGGAAAGAATTTAACAGCTTTTTCCCCAGCTTGGCAGTCTCAGCAAGCTGTTCTAGATCACAATTATATCTTTATAAAACCAAAAAGCTAAATAAAAAATTTCAAGCGGACAGCAGTAGTGGTTAGGAGCGTTATGTTCAAGTTTAATTGATGTAGTTCATACTCAGAAGGTTAACCATTAATTTGATTCTATTTACAGCACATTTATTCACTTATTCAAATAGAAATAAAAACAAAACAAAAATTAAAACAAACAATTACAGTAATAGAGACAAGTTAGTAAAGTTAACTTATTTAACCGATATCTGCCGGAGAACAACTCATTATATTATAATTTGTGACTAAGCCACATCGCTGTATACAAGTGGGCGTATTACCACGTGATCATACAATATAGAACGGCAGGATGTGAAATTCGAAATTGCATAAAAATAGAGCATGTGAAAGTTAAAATTCAACGTTTTAAACAAAATTTTATAACTCCGATAATAAGTAAAGTTGTGTTTCGTGTGAAAATATTTAAACTGTCCTATTAATCGCTACAGATATACCCTCACGGCGGATAAAAAAATAAAACAATTTCTAAATATAGCAGAAATTCTCAAAAATGCAATTTGCAGCACGACGACAGGACGGTGAAAAGGGACGTACATGTAAATACAGAGAAAAAAATTATAGAGCGACTTAAAACAGAAAACAATTATATGTTTTCCTTTTTTTTTAGTTCGTTGACTAATTAAAAAACTTTTGTGATATATCCAAATATAATCGCTGCGATGTCTAAATGGAGCAGTAAACACTTCAGTAATTTCGATGCTTCTTGTGTAGAGGAAGTAGTCAACGATCTGTTCTGTCGCGTGGTGTCGGAATTGTGCCGTTGATAGTGCTACATCTATTAAAAGGAACCAAAAGCAGTACATGTTCGGAAATATTACTGTACAATATCCACAAACAATATTGAATACGCAAAAGACAAATTTTTTTTTAAAATAACACATCTGGTTAATAATTACATATCTTGAATAAAAATTTAGTAAAACAGATAAAAATAGCACTGATAATTTTTTTTTTTGAAAGATCGTTAAATATTCGAAAACGATAATAACAATTTTATAATTCTACACGTTAGTTGTGGCGCTATCAATTAAAGGATCCAAATTGGGATTAGTTATGGAGGAGGAAGACTTATTGGTATTTTCTTTTTGAAAACGGTTCAGTTTAGATATAACAAGAGGAGTAAGCGTACTTTTAAGATTTTTGCAACGATTAAGATTTGAAGGTTTGCAAGCTTATAGACAGTAAGAATCAAACCCCAAGCTAACGCTAAAATAGTAAGAAGTGATAAAACAGCGTTGAAAAAAGGGCTAGAAATGCTTGAAAGCAAAAGTAAAAAACTAGTGTGCAGCAAATGTGTTACGTCAGAAAAATGAATATCGGCAGATGAAACAGAAGAGTAATTTGACTGGCTATCAAGAAATGCTTGAAAGCATTCGGTGCGAAGACTTGTTGTTGCCAAAGTTGCAAGTATTGCGTTTAAATTGCGGTCTACTATTGGCTTGTAGTCGATTAAGGAAGAATAAGCAATGTAAACTCTCGATGTAATTGTTTCATTTATTGAAAAAAGAGGAGAGAGTTTTATTGTAACTTGAGCTATACCAGCTAGCGTGTAATTAATAAATAAGTAAAACGATTTGTCAATTTTAAAACGAAAGACTCGATTGGGACGATACGACTCGAGGAAAGACACTGCATCGGAGAAGTAAAAATCTTGATTCAATTGACAGACACGTGGAAACGAGTTCGTGAGATGGCCGGTCTGCATTGGTTTGAACAACGGTCTAGTAGCATAAAAATTGCCATAAATCAATGTATTGTTGAATAATCGGTGGAAAGAGAATGAGTTTTTGCTCCAAAAAAGTAAAATGTAGCTGTTGTAGTGGTAGCAACTTGTTGGCAAGAAATTGCTGGGATATTATAAACAAAATGTTCTTGTTTAAAAATACTTATATTGCATTGCTTAGTTAAGTGAAACACATGTGGTTTACATTCAACGAGATCTTGTAAAGTGTATTCTGCTTTAGCGTGAGATTCGCTACATACAGGTAAACTAAATTCTAAACAACAAACAATTTGAAACACAGAAACCAATAAGGCAAAACAAACATACTCAAAAAATTTACGTGCAACCATAGTCTTGGAATCATTGTGGTGGTATGATTTTTCTGGTTCTAGTACAAATTGTGATTTGAGTTTTAGACTTATCAGGTAAATGGAAAGAATGATGTTGTTTGTCCGAAACAGATTTTTTGTTATTCAAACAATCATCTGAGTGTAAAAAATCTGTAAATAAGTTTGCAGCTTGTCAACAGACACGGTATACTCTTTGCAATTTTTTAGTACTTTAAAATATTTTGGAGTACAGTATAAGACTTTAAAAGGGCCGTCGTACGTGGGATAAAGAGGTGAACGTACGGCATCATTTCTTATAAATACATGTTGGCAATGATTTAACTGCGGGTCGACATAGGATTTACGAGTATCTGGAAATCGTGACTCTTGGTACTTAAAATTCGAAAAAAAACTTTTGCTGTGCAGCGATAAAAAGCAGAGTTACACTTTTTTTTGTATAAAAACTCTCGAAAAATTTTCCTGGAAGGGGAAGTTGAGTTCCATAGACAATTTCACTAGATGTACATTCCAAGTCTTTTACTCGAGAACGTAGTGCTAGCATAGTTACAGGTAAGTAAAAATAACAGTTGCTGTCTTTTAAGAGAGTGCTTAAAGACTTCTTAATAGTTTGAATTGTACGCTCAGCTAAACCGTTGCTCTGAGGGTGGTATGCTGTAGTATGAATATGTTGTATGCCTAAAAATGTCATTGCATCTTTCCACTCAGACAATAGAAATTGCGAGCCTTTATCTGTGGTTAATTTTTTTGGGACACCGTAGAGAGAAAGCCAATTGTGCATAAAAGCATTTAATATTGTGTAGGTTTTGCAATCTGGCAGTGGAATCGCTACCGGCCACCGGGAAAATCTATCAACAATTACTAGAATATAAGAATAACCATTTGAGTCTGGCAAAGGACCAGCTAAAGGCCCGTTTCCACTACGAGCGTGGAAAAAAATCATTCTTTGTTTGTTTTATTGATTTTTTTTTGCGCTCGCTTCAATCGAAGATCAATAAAAGAGAGAAAGAATGCTCTTTTCCACGCTCGTAGTGGAAACAGGCCTTAAGTCTAAAACTTTTGTGAAAAGGACAAACTTTTGTGAAGGGCAAGGATAATGAGTATGTTTACAATTTTTTGAGTATGTTTGTTTTGCCTTATTGGTTTCTGTGTTTCAAAAGCAAAAAACCAGCAAACTTTTGTGAAGGAGATGGATAGCGTTGTAAATTAGTGACATTGAACTTTCGTTTTTTGACATTGAATGCAGTTGCGACACAAAAATGTCACATTCTTTTTCATATTTTAATTCATATTTTAATATCACATTTTTTCATTCCGGCCACACGTAACGATCAGCTATCATTCGAATGGTTGCTTTAATACCTGAATGTGATAAATTGTGAATGCTATTAAAGATGGTTCGGCGATGTCCAGAAGGAACTAGGGTTCGTAATTTACCTGATATGGATTCATCACATAAAAGTGTAAAGCTTGTATCAGCTACTGGAACACTTTTAATCTTTAAGGAGTGATTGCTTTCTAAAAAATTAAGTAGTTCTTCATCCTTTAATTGGGCCTTAGCTAAACTTTCATAGTCAATTGAAATGCTATGTTTAAAGATTGTGTTTATTTCTTGTCGGGAAAGTGTATCGGCAACTATGTTTGAAGTGCCTGGCAAATGTCGAACATCAGTGGTGAATTCGCTAATGTTAAGCGAGTTGGCGTGCTTGTCTGGCGTTTTCACGGTCGGATTCAGAATTTAAAGCAGCAACAATTGGTTTCTGATCAGTATATATTATGAAATTTCGCGATTCTAAAATGTAGCGAAAACGTTTAAGAGCCATTACAATCGCAGTGAGTTCTCTGTCAAAAGCTGCGTATTTTCGTTCAGTACGAGAAAATATGCGGGAGAAAAAACCAAGCGGTTGAACGACGCCATCTATTTCCTGTTGAAGTACAGCGCCAGCTGCTTCATTACTTGCGTCGGTAACAAGTGAAATGTTTGCGTGTGCAGCAGGAAAAGCAAGTATCGTGTAGTTTGCCAAACAATCTTTTGCACCTTCAAAACTTTTAACTATCGTAAGAATCTATCGGCCCTTGTAATGTTTGTTTCTTAGACTCTTTACATTTTAGAGAGCAAGTAGAAGCATCAAGAGTAATTTTGTGATTTCGCAAACACTCAAAACCCAAAATCGGTTGTTCAATAGCACATATGCAAAACACGTCAAACATTTTGCCAAAGCCAATATCAACATCTAAAGTCACGTTACCAAAGCATTTGATAGGATTACCGGATGCGTCATAAAAGTGACTTTCTACTTCTTCAGTTTGGTCATCTGAAGCCGGTAAAAATTACCACAAGCACCGCTATCAATTAAGAACATTTGTTTTGAAAGACTTTGGGAAGAATCATAGATTGTGTCAAGGGAACAGTTTTTGTTATAGTAGTTACAGAGTAATTTTTAAAAGAGCGAAAGGTGCAAGGACTTTTACATTTAAAGGCGCGATTACCAAACTTAGCATAAGTATTAATTGTCTTACCCTCCTATATAATGCCAAGGACGCTGCCAGTTTCTATTCCGGCCGCTGGAACACTGGCACCAATCCGGACCTAGCTTTCGCTAGCGTAGGTCCAAACAGTCGCTTACCGGATAGACGTGTCCTTGACAAGTTCCCCAGGTCACAACATCGACCTTCGCTTATTACACCACCAAGGTTTGCTATGGCAGTGCCGAGCATGCCTGTTAAGCGATGGAACTTTCGCAAGGCCAATTGGAGTCACTACATTGCTTTGACGAATAAATTCGCAAAGACTTTGTTGCCGCCTGATTCACTTGATGTGGATGCGGCTTACCAGGACTTCTGTAACACCATTAAGAAAGCAGCCAAAAAGACTATCCCACGCGGGTATCGAAATAACTATATTCCGTGTTGGGATGTAGAGTGTGAATCCCTCTATAAAACCTTTCTGCAGTCTCCTCAGGGAGACGACTCAAGTTTGGCTGCTACAGCTTTGCTTGCCAAGCTTGACAGAAAGCGGAGGGATCGATGGTCCGAGGCAGTTCGGAGCATTGACTTCTCACACTCTAGTCAAAAAGCGTGGAGTATTTTGAACAACCTTACTGGTAGGTCACGACACTCTCCTCGTCACTGTCCCGTTTCAGCCGATGCTATTGCATCTCAGCTGGTTAGAAATGGGAAATACGAGGCTGTTGATCGCAAGTCATCTCGACTTGTCTCTCAAGAAGTGTCTGACCTTTGGAGGGCCACAACACCAGACGCAGTAAATATCTCTGACAGTTTTTTACAGAGAGAATTTGCTGCTGCCCTTCAACATTTAAAACCAGGTAAAGCTCCGGGACCTGATTCCATCTGCCCAGAGCTGATACTCCATGCCGGAGCTGCTTTGAAGTCCTGGTTACGTGACTTCATTTCTTCCTGTTTGCGCCGACTCAAAATTCCCAAGATCTGGAGAAGAGCGCTTGTGGTCGCGATCCCAAAACCAGGAAAGCCCGTGGGGGACCCAAAGAGTTATCGACCGATATCTCTGCTCTGTGTCCCCTACAAGATCCTCGAGAGGCTTATCTACGCTCGCGTTGAACCATTAATCGATCCACTGCTCCCTAAAGAGCAGGCTGGATTCCGACGCGGGAAGTCAACCGTAGATCAAGTTGTTCTGCTAACCCAGAACATCGAGGATTCTTTCGAGGTTAAAAAGAAGGCCGGTGCCGTATTTATCGATCTGACAGCTGCTTATGACACTGTCTGGCACCGTGGCCTTACCTGGAAGCTGCTGAGACTTCTTCCGGATAAGCACATGGTCAAAATGATCATGGAGCTTGTCCGAAATCGAAATTTCACCCTTACCACCGGTGACAGCAAGCAAAGCAGGCTACGCCGTCTTAAAAACGGCGTTCCTCAGGGATCGGTCTTGGCTCCCCTCCTATTTAACATCTTCCTTCCACGATTTCCAGAAAGTTTGCTTATGCTGATGATCTAGCATTGCTGCATTCTTCTGGAAACTGGAAGGACTTGGAGGGGACATTAAGTCAAGACATGTCCACACTTTCAGCGTATCTCCAGACTTGGAGGTTGAAGCTCAGTCACACTAAGACGGTGACGGCAGCCTTTCACTTAAATAACTGTTGTGATATTGTGCAATAGATGACGTAGTGTTTTCTTAAACGCTTCTAATCTTAATCAGCGCCTTCTGCTCGAACAATTATTGGAAACGCGCACCTCCAAGCATAATTGTTACAAGTTAAATATGCGCCTTTATTTCGGTTCATCAGTCAGTTCAAAGTTATCAAGCTACTACAGCAAACGGACTAAAAGCATTCTATTTCAATACGGTTGTTTTTTGGCTAAGTGATTTTTGTGAATTTTAATTATTGTTATTTAATAAACCTGTGTATTCGTGCAAAGATACAACAGGCAAAAGTGGCGACGAGGATTCAAGGAACTCAACTGCGTCAAGAAAAAAAAAAAGAAAATTTGTTGAATTTGCATTAAAGCTTGAATTGTCAAAATGAGTGAAATTTCTGAACTAATTTTGTTGTTAAATAAGCAACACCAAGAGCAAATGGCAGTTTTACGCGGCGAGCATCAAGAGCAAATGACAATGCTTCAAGAGCAGCTAAAAATTTTACAAAGCAGCTTGAACAACCCGCGAGAAAATGTTCCAACACCGATGGCAAGTTTTCAACCATTCGATTCCACATCTGAGTTATGGACTGATTATTTGGCAAGGTTCCGAACATTCGTCACTGCTAACTCTATTCCCGAGAACAAGCAAGCACAAATTTTTCTTACAAACCAATCTAACTCCGTTTACAAAATGCTTAGCAACTTAGCGGCTCAGCAACAACCTGTCAAAAGCATACATGAGCTAACCATGAATGATATTCAGACGTTTATGGCAGAGCAGTTCGACCCAAAACGATTTGTTGTCAGAGAACGTTTCAAGTTCTGGTCTGACATGAAACGCAAACCTGGCGAAACTATTCCTGAACTGGCAAGCAGAATACGACAAGATGCAGCTACATGTGATTTTCAATCCATTAAAGATCCATTAGATGAAGCCTTGCGAACTAAATTCATCTGTTCAGTAGACAACGAAGCAGTTTTGAAGACACTCTTCAAGCTCAAGGACGATGAACTGAAGTTTAGCAACGCCATCAGAGTGGCTCAAGAAGTGGAAGAAGCAGCCAAGGTAGCAAAGGAAACCGTACACGGTCAACCTTCTACGTCGGTGCAGAAAGTTTATCACGCAAAGTCCAAAACTTCCAAAACGCAAGAAAAGAAAACCGCCTGCTTCAGGTGTGGAAATTCTGGACATTTTAGCAAAGCTTGTCCCCACATTAAAGCTATTTGCAGCTTCTGCAAGAAAACAGGTCATCTGCAATCTGTATGCATGTCTCGACTAAGAGATAATAAGCTTGTGAAATTGGTGCACAAAATCCAATGTTCTGTTTCACCCATCTATCAAACTATTAGGCTTAACGACCGCAGAATTAAGTTTGAAATTGATAGCGGAGCCAGTGACACATTTTGCTGTGAAGCGACGTGGCAAACGCTGGGTAAACCCATTCTACAACCTGTATCAGTTCAATATCAAGTTGCTGAAGGTAGCCCGCTACCTGTCGTGGGACAATTCCAATCAACTGCAAGTATTGATGGAAAATCACCTGACGTGACCTTTCCTGTAATTGTCACTAAGGTGCCCAATCTAAATTTACTAGGTCGTCTGGCGATGATGAAGTTGAAACTCACCAACTTAACTGATCACTTCAGAGAAAACCTAAGTTGTGCTGAATCTACTGCAACGATAGACCACGTCACTACAAGTGGTCCAGAAAACTCTTTACATGCGGCATGTATTCAATTATGTGGAGAGTTTCCTACTTTATTTGAATCTACATTGGGTTGTCTAAAAGATTTTTCACTGGACATACGGTTTAAACCTGAAGCTAAACCTATTTTCAAGAAGCCAAGACCTGTTCCGTTCTCAATCCTACAAGATTTAAACGAAGCATACGAAGCAGGAATTAAGAGAGGTGTTTGGGAGCTTACAGATTTTAACTCGTACGGCACCCCCGTGGTTCCTATTCGAAAGTCTCCTTTGCCAGGTCAAGCAAAAGCAAGCATCCGAGTTTGTGGAGATTATTCGGTGACTGTAAACTCGCAACTGGAAGACCATCGTCAACCAATCCCTCTCCCAGAAGATCTAATGCGCAAGCTAGGACGTGGTTACTGCTTTAGTAAGATTGATCTAGCTAATGCATATAATCAAATCTGTCTTTCTCCTGACAGCCAGAAGAAGCTGGCTCTCAGCACTCACAAAGGGGTTTTACTGCAGAAAAGACTTCCTTTCGGAATTAAATCCGCACCAGGGTATTTCCAAGAAATCATGGAACAGTTAACGCAAAATTTGCGAGGAGTTGCCATGTATTTCGATGATATTTTGGTAAGTGGTGACAACGCAAAAGATCATTTGATGAACCTGCGAGCTTTGTTCAAAAGACTAGAAGAAAAAGGTCTTCGCTGCAACCGTGAGAAATGTGTTTTCGCCCAAGTATCAATTGATTACCTGGGTCACACTTTATCAAGTCGAGGAATTGCAAAAGGGTCCAAAGTTGATGCCATACTAGAAATGCCTACACCCAAGAACATTTCTACGTTAAAATCTTTTTTAGCATCTGTGCAGTTTTATTCTAAATTTTTACCTCCATATTTTTCGGAAATCACCGAGCCGTTATACAAGCTTACACGCAAAGGACAACAGTGGAAGTGGGGTGAAGTAGAAGCGACATCTTTCAAAAAGATCAAATGGTTACTATGCACAGAGACTGTACTTGCGCACTATGACCCATCTCTTCCGTTGGGTTTATCTTGTGACGCCTCAGAATGCGGAATTGGAGCGGTACTATTTCATCGCTTTGCAGACGGAAGCGAGCGTCCGATTCTCAATATTTCTAAAATTCTATCGGCAACACAAAGACGCTACAGCCAAATACAGAAAGAAGCACTATCCTTAGTGTACGCTATGAAGAAATTTCATCAGTTTCTCTACGGTCGTAAGTTCATTGTGGTTACCGATCACAAACCTTTATTGACCTTGTTTGCCCCTGATAAAGGTACTCTTGCAATGGCCGCGAATCGACTTGCACGATGGGCATTACTCCATCAATATGACTACACGGTGGAATACCGTAGAAGCAAGGACCATGGCAATGCCGATGCTCTTAGTCGCTTGCCATTTTCAAATGACACAAGTTTTGATGGGGAGGAGATGGAAGATGATGTCGATAGCGTTTGTTTAGTTCGAACAATCAGTCGTCAAATCAATCCTGACAATCCATTGCTTGTGGTCAGAGAGACTGCCAAGGATCCAATTCTTGCTCAAGTAATGCGATTTGTGAAGGAAGGATGGCCGCATGCATTTTCGGAAGAGCTTAAAGACTTCAAAAAGTTGGAAAATTCGTTGTCAACAGAGAATGGTTGCGTTTTTTACGGCTTACGGGTAATAATTCCTTCAACCCTACGTAATCATATTCTTAAATTATTACACCTTGGACATTTCGGCATGCAACGGATGAAACAACTTGCCAGGTCAACTGTCTATTGGCCTAGAATTGACTTTGACATTGAGGATTTATGTCGCAAATGCACTTCCTGTGGCCAATTTCAAAATAAGCCGGATAAACCTTCAATCCATCCGTGGATGATGCCAGAAAAACCATGGTCAAGACTCCACTTGGACCATGCGATCAACTTTCTGGGAAGAAACTGGTTAGTCCTTGTAGACGCTTATTCAAAATATCCTTGCATTCATCCAACAACCTCAACGTCTTCGAAAAGTACTACTGCTATACTTGAACAAGAATTTGCTCATTTCGGATATCCCCACACGTTGGTGACCGATAATGCCACAACATTCATGTCTCAAGAGTTCCAAGCTTGGTGCAAACAACGAGGCATTGTACATCTCACCGGAGCACCTTATCATCCAGCAACAAACGGTGCTGCCGAGCGTTTGATACAATCGTTCAAACAGGCATTGAGAAAATCCTCGTTACCTCCAAAGGAAGCTTTGCAAGAATTTCTAATGCAATATAGAAGGATTCCTTTTGCATCGGGACTGTCACCAAGCGAATTGTTGAATGGAAGAAGAATTCGCACCAAAATTGACACTTTGGTTCCATCCATTCCGCATCTCCTGCAGGGAAGACAGTCAAAACAAGCGAGCAAGCATTCAAATGCTGAAGACTCGGAAGTGGTTTCGAAAGTCGAACATCATTACTCACTAGGAGACCCTTGTTACGCACTGTACTTCGGCCCTAGAAGAGATCGTGACCCACGATGGGTGCCTGCGATAGTTACGAAAGTCCATGGTACACGAACCGTCAATGTACGAGTCATTCCTCGAGGACCAACTTGGAGAAGACATCTTGATCAACTTCGACCTCGATACGGTTCGGATCAAGATGATGATCCCTGTGAAATCCCAACGAGCATTTTGTCTACAGAAACACTTCCAGCCGGGACTGACCACGCATCTAGTTCTTCTTCGATGAACCAACGCAACAATCCGAGATTACCAACCGGAGACGAGTACGGGCGACACAATCCACGACGATCAGCAAGGACCAAAAGACTTCCAAAAAAATATTGTTGCTAATATGTATATATTTTTTTGTCGTAGTTTATTTGGGGAGGTGTTGTGATATTGTGCAATAGATGACGTAGTGTTTTCTTAAACGCTTCTAATCTTAATCAGCGCCTTCTGCTCGATCAATTATTGGACACGCGCACCTCCAAGCATAATTGTTACAAGTTAAATATGCGCCTTTATTTCGGTTCATCAGTCAGTTCAAAGTTATCAAGCTACTACAGCAAACGAACTAAAAGCATTCTATTTCAATACGGTTGTTTTTTGGCTAAGTGATTTTTGTGAATTTTAATTATTGTTATTTAATAAACCTGTGTATTCGTGCAAAGATACAACAATAACCGAGAGGCCAAACGTGAGCTAAAGGTCTACAACAACGGTGGACTTTTACCGTTCTGTCCAACCCCTACTTATCTTGGGGTAAAACTGGACAGATCGCTCACGTTTCGTCACCATTTAGTGGCATTGCGCAAAAAACTATCTTCGCGCGTCACACTGCTAAGGCGACTCGTGGGCTCGGGATGGGGTGCTGGTGCTAAAACACTACGCATAGCCACCTTGTCTCTAGTCTACTCAACAGCTGAGTACTGTGCGCCAGTCTGGTGTCGCAGTGCTCACACTCGCCTCATTGACAGTGTCTTGAATGACGCCTTGCGCATAGTCACTGGATGCCTGCGTCCCACTCCAACGGACCACCTACCTGTACTCTCAGGCATCCAGCCAGCTGAGCTTCGCCGAATGGGAGCGACACTCTCCTTGGCTTACCGTGGATCTCTGGACCCCGATCATATCTTGCATGGTCCATTAAGTGGGTCCTCAGATACTCGCCAAGTGAGACTAAGATCCAGACGCCCGTTTGTGCCAGGTGCGCGGAATCTTTTGGACAACCTTGCCAGACTTGGCATCCGCGCCTCTGAATGGACAAATCACAAATAGAACGCGGAGTACTGTGAAAATGCTTCCAGGCTCCGTGCTTTTGTGCCCGAGACCGGTGCCAGGCCTGTTGGGATGGGCTTACCCCGAGCAGCTTGGGTTAAGCTCAACCGTCTGCGGACTGGTGTTGGGCGATTCCATTCGTCCATGCACAAATGGGGTCTCGCTCCTTCATCGAATTACGAGTGCGGCGCCTCTGAGCAAACCGCAGACCATGTACTAATAGCGTGCCCTATACATCGGGCACCACATGGAGCACGAGGTCTGACGGTTTTGGATGACGAAACTCGATGCTGGCTTAATGACATCACTGCCAGCATCTGATCCAGGCAGTGCAGCAGCCTGGGGTAGTAAAAGGATAAACCCTCGGCCCCAGTCCTGTTTGTGTCTGACCTGGAGTGGATGCCCTTCAAACGACGACGACGATGACGACCAAACTTAGCGTGATAGAAACAAAATCCGTTTTGCTAAAAAGCTCGGTTTGATTTTCATGTACAATTAGTAGCATGCTTACTATACGTTTGTGCATCACTTGTAAAAAATGTTTTATTAGCCTTCGATTGGCATTTATCATAATAAGATGAATTATGCGGTTGACATTACATATTTCAGTGCTTAACTCGTCAACTTTATCTGCTAAATATTTAAGTTTGCTAGTGACTATTTGACTATGAAATCGATTTGTAAAATTTTCTAGTTCTTTTAACGAGTTAAAATTTTGAGCCTTTAATATTTGTTGAATATTTTCAGGTTGTAAGCGCATAAAAATTTTTTCACGAAAATCACGAGTTCCTTGATCATTATCAGGATTACTACGACATGCAGCAATTATACGCGACATTAAAGTAGAAGGTTTTTCTTGGGCATTTGCATATTCAATTTTGCTTAATACATTTATCCAGTCAGTATTGCATTCAAACGAAACAGACGATAAAATAAAAATTTTTAAAGCTGTGTATGGTTCAATATTTCCGGAAGCTCTGCTTAAAGCTAAACCATGTGCTTCAGCTTGACTAGCAGACATTGCATTTGACAAACAAACAAAAGGATATTTTCGTCAATTATGTTATTAATTTCGAAAGACTTTTCCAAGGTAACGAAATAGGCGGGCAACAAACTATCATTGTTCCACATTTTAGGAGCATGTAAAAGTGGTTGAACAGTAACATTCGGAAGTGAACCTTCGATAGCCGATTCGGCCTTGCTAGAAGATTGCTTGGAGTCATTCTGAACACTTATTTTTTGAGACTCACTGTTAGAAGTCATGGTTTTACTTCTTGTTCTAGTTGCCACTGGAGAAAATACAATTTTTGTGGCTAGCTCCAGGTTAAGACAAAAGCGGTAATAATATAGTGAACTCACCGACGAGAATTTTTTTTGGTTGTAAACTTGCGCCATTCTGTTGTGTCCTTGGGAAAGTCACTTTACGGCACTTTCCCCTGCTTGGTGGTCTTGACAAGCAGTTCTAAATTGCAGTCATATCTCTGTTAAATTACTAGCGGACAGCAATATCTTGGCATCTCCGGAAGCAGGTCGGGGTAATTGCTTACCCTATGTATTGTATACCGCCTCCGTCGCTTTCCTGCGAGTCAGGAGGATAAATATAGAGATAAAAATATTAAAAAATATATAAATAAAATTTTCTTTCGTAGGTTTTTTTCTACGTTGGCTTTGAAGTTTTCTTCGTCGCCGCGACTTTTGCTTCGTCAGGTTTGCTTTCGTCGATGTTGTTCACGCCGTCGGGTTTCGATTTTTCCAAGGCGAGGTCACCAATGTAGTGCTTAGGAGCGTTATGTTCAAGTTCACTTGATTTAGTTCATACTCAGAAGGTTAACCTCTAACTTGATTCTATTTACAGCACATTTATTCACTTATTTAAATAGAAATAAAAACAAAACAAAAATTAAAACAAACAATTTCAATAATAGAGACAATTTAGTATAGCATTATCATGACAGAAGTTAAGTTATCTAACCGATATCTGCCGGAGAGCAACTCATTATATTACAACTTGTGACTAAGCCACATCGCTGTATACAAGTGGGCGTATTACCACGTGATCATACGACATAGAACGGCAGGATGTAAAATTCGAAATTGCATAAAAATAGAGCATGTGAAAGTTAAAATTCAACGTTTTAAACAAAATTTTATAACTCCGATAACACTGGTCAACACACAATTTGGTGCCTCAAGTATTAAAACTGTTTTGGGGTATATTTGGGGCGCTGATTCCAAAAATGACATCGTTTTTTTCGCATCAGCTCTGGTTTTTGAGTTACGGCATACCCCTATAATTTTGACTTTTATCTGTTATACATGGATCTTAAGCAACAAAGAATTTGTTTAAGATTGTTTAAAGGTATGTCAAATGTGCAATAGCAAATTAACTACGTGTTTGACGTATTTTCAACAACACAAAATAATAAAATACCCCGATGAAAGCAATAGACATTGAAAAATGCAAGACTTTATTCTAGTAATTACATAACATCTAAAAAGTGTCTTTTGTAGCACTTTCTGGAGTGTTTAGTATCAGGACAGTGCCTTTGCAAACTCCAACAATAATCAGCTAGCATCGTTTCATCTCATCTTCCTTGGTACCGCTCCTCCATTACTCTTATATCCTGGTGAAACCTTTTACCGTGCTCCTCGCTTAGGTCACCAAGATTTTTTGAAAAATGGTCTAAATGGCTATGAAGATAGTGGACTTTGATGCTCATGTTGCAGCCAAGATCTTTAAAGCTGCTTAACATATTGGTTACAAGCTCTACATAGTTGCTTGCCTTGTAATTTCCCAAAAAGTTTTTAATAATCAGCACAAATGCGGTCCAAGCAGCTGATTCGTGTTCGGTCATATGCCTAGCAAATTGCGAATCTTTTATAAGCCGCCTGATCTGTGTACCATTAAAAATTCCTGCTTTAATCTTTTCCATACTCATCCCTGGGAATGCACTGCACAAATATCGAAAGCATGCTCCATCTGTATTCAATGCCGTGACGAATTGCTTCATAAGACCAAGTTTTATATGCAACGGTGGGAGAATGATATTTTCTGTGGTAACCAAGGGTTGATGAATGATGTTTTTCTCGCCTGCAATCATTTCTTTCCTCAAAGGCCACTCTTTTCTTGTCCAGTGTTCACTTTTTGCTCTGCTATCCCACATACAGAGAAAACAAGGATACTTTGTATAACCGTTTTGCTGGCCCAGAAGAAAGTTTACCATTTTTAGGTCTACACATATTTTCCACTGATACTTAAGGTATGCTACCTTTTTCAGAATTTGTTTAATCGAATCATATTCTTCTCTCATACTAATTGAATGGCCTATTGGAATGGAAGCATACTTATTGCCATTATGGAGTAGAACGCATTTTAAACTTCTTACAGAACTGTCAATAAAAAGGCGCCATTCTTGTGGATTGTATTCTGCTAGTCCCATTTTTTGTAGAAGCCCCCCAACATCATTGCAGAAAACCAGATTGTTTTCCTTCGAAAAATAGGGCAGTAAATCTTTTTCTCTTATACGATAAAACGTAATGTTAGTACCAGGCTGAAGAAGATTTTTCTCATTTAGCCTGGATGCGAGGATTTCCGATGTCTCTTTTGAAAGATTGAGGTCTCTGACCAGGTCATTCAGCTCGAACTGATTAAATCGCAGCGGTGTAGCAACTGCGCCCTGAAACTCACTTTCACTGCTACAGGTCACTGCTGCATCAACAGAACTAATTCATCAGAGCTTTCTATTAGTTCTGTTAGGTGGTCAAACACAGGAATGGGAACTTCGTCTGAATGCGGGACAGGCCGTCTTGCTGATTCTAAGTCGGGGTATATCCATTTTCTTCTATTGTTACGGTTGATTCACTTAATGTTAACCATACAAAAATAGCAATCGTCGTGAGGATTTTTAGGTTCCTTCCAAACCATTGTGACACCAAACTGTAAACTTCGTCTCTTTCCATTAATCCACTGACGTAAATACTCTACACAGGTTTACAAGCAAACAAATATGAGCGGTATACCGTATCTCAAAAACTAGAGCTGATGCGAAAAAACCGCCGTCATTTTCGGAATCAGCGCCCCAAATATACTCCAAAACAGCTCTAATATTTGAGGCACCAATAAAAAATTTTTTTTTTGTTGACCAGTGTAATAAGTAAAGTTGTGTTTCGTGTGAAAATATTTAAGCGGTCCAATTAATCGCTACAAATATGACTCATTAGGCATAAAGAACCTTTGAACCATGGTTCAATTCTCCTAGATAAAACGCTGTTTTCAGTTTTCTTTCATGTGTTAAAAGCAATTATGTCATAATATTTTCTTGACTGTAAGTGTAAGACAATTACTTGCATACAAAATTATTGTCAAGTATAACTAGATTTTTGTAACTTGAACGTAAATATTTTGCGTCTTAGTGTATTTCTATCACTTTCTTAAAAGAGTTAAGGAAAATACAAAGTTTGCAGCATACAACGGCTAATTAAATTTGAAGTTATGCAAGTAGCAGCGTTTCTCATTTTGCTTTATACATGTACTCGTATAACGCAGTTTAGTTCAATTTAACTTTTAATGACGGTAAACAAAACACTGAGCCACTTATTTACGGAACATCATACCCTTTGCTAATAACATGGTTAATAGATGCCGTCTAATTAAAACTTGAATAATGAAGTTTTTTGTGAAAAAATATGCACCAATATTGATCTATTTATATTATAGTTTTTTATTAATAGCCTATTGTACAGGTCTTGTAAACTACAACAAAAACTCCAATTTAAAAAAAAAATCTAAATATTATACCACACTTAAGAAATGCTTTTTATGATGTTTTAGATAGGAAAGCAGCATTAAGAAACCGCTGTATACAATAATAATTCTCGTACAAACCTGCAAAGTTATGTAAAAGAAGCGTTGTTCACATCCATTTTGTCAACAAGAAAAAATGTCACTGTTATCATTATCTTCAATGACGTCGTTATATATGATTTGTAAACTTGAATTTATTATCATTATGTATATCAAACGATTAATCTGTTTTTTTTTATTTAGTCTCTGATATAGTAAATCACGAAAAAATACTGCCCGAAAGGTCCTTCAAGTGTAGCCTTTTGGTCCCCAAACTAAAGGACTTTGGATCGAGCTTTTCTTAAGCTTTGAAATGTTATACGTATTTTGTTTATTTATTATTTATTTATTTATCTCTATATTTATCCTCCTGACTCGCAGGAAAGCGACGGAGGCGCTATACATAGGGTAAGAAATTACCCCGACCTGCTTCCGGAGATGCCAAGATATTGCTGTCCGCTAGTAATTTAGTAAAGATATTACTATAATTTAGAACTGCTTGTCAAGACCACCAAGCAGGGGAAAGTGCCGTAAAGTGTCTTTCCCAAGGACACAACAGAATGGCGCAAGTGGGTTTTGAACCGAGACCATGTTGATCATCAGTCCGGCGCGTTAACCACTCGACCACGCTGCCGACATGTTATTGTTAATGCTTTATTAAATTAAAACGTTGTATGCGTGTATGATTGAGTTAAAAATGATATGGGGTTTCTAGGAAATTCCCCTTTTGAACCAATAAATAAAATTAAAAAAATAAAATTTTGGCCCAATGGTCCCTAATCTCCCCTACTACCAAGCAGGACCTCGCTATGATACCTAAAATTATCCAGATACCAACAACTTTCTTTTTCTCAATTTTTTAAATGAGGTGCCAATGCCCGGACACACTCAGAAGTGCAGCAAGAATGGTGCTCGGTTGGGTATCACCGGCATAGAATTAAACGAGAAGTTGATGTTCATTCGGACCCTTCCAGGAATTCAAGGCACACTGATCAATACGCGCCGCAATTCATCGTTGGTGGGACTTATACATGCAGACAGTTACATAAGCCGGTAATAAAACAAAAGTAGCATTAAGCGTATGCAATACAAGAAAAAAAATACAAAACAGGCAAAAAAGTGATTGTCGGATCGCGGTGCAATTAGAATTAACAGTCGAGAAAGTTTTTCACCGACATATTTCTTAGTTTTGTTGAACATTGACCGCAGTTTATTCGTAGGATTGATAGTGAAAATTCACTTTGATGCCAATGTTGTGGAGCAAAGCTTGAATGCCAATGCAGTTACTCACTCAAAAAGTGTGCAGAAAAATATTGGAAGTCTCTCAACTTAAATACTTGATGCGCTCGAGATTGTCTCATTGTGGAAAGAATATGTCTACTTCCATTCGCGATTAAAATATATCTGAATATTAATAGTATTATTAATGAGCGTATTTGGTCTTAACCAATCATCGTGCTTTTCACTTTGACCAATCAGAGCCACCTATTTTTGACGCCACTTTACCCTATAAATAAAACTTCATCGCTATTTATCGTCATTGTCAACATTTTGTTTTTTTAAGCGCGGCCATATTAACCTGCAAAAAACTTTCAGATCAGCTAAGTATAAAAATGTTTTAAATCTTTCAATTTTTTTGCATTGCTTTATTCTGTGCAAATAAGGTTTGTTATTATGAGAACATTTTAATTTAAAAATTTGTTTTCATTTTAATTGCTTATATTGTTTTCATTGTCGCTTTTTATTTTTATAACTTTTTCAGGCGGAATACGCGGGACACAACATCCGATACAAGGAGCATCTGAGATTAATCTTCTTTAGACTTGTGTTTAGCTGTAAGTGTTTGGATACTTTAACATATACTGCCAGAAAATGCAAGAATTATAACAGCCAAGGCGAGGCTTGCAAGCATGCACTCTCTAACTTGGTTCAAACTATGAACGAAAAAGCTATTTATCCTTTACCTAGTGACTTTTCATCTATGCCAAGAAGTTGTTGAAGAATCAAAAAAATGTTCATCTCTGACATACTAGTACTGCATTATGGTTGCAAGATGTTCCTCTTGAATAAAAGTATTGACTAAAAAAAAAAGTTAGGTCGTTAGTCTTAAAGCGTATTTACTAGTTTCATTAAAGTTTTGCTTACTACTTGGTTTGTTTTTTTATTATAAATTAAAACTACGTTCCAGAAACATCAGAAAGTATATTAAAAAAGCACAAAATTAAATTATAGACCAGGTTAAAACAATGACTCCAGATTTAAGAAACAAGTTGAAATATTTGAGTGAAAAATAAAATAATGCTTTTGGCTAAAATTTTGAATTAAAGTTGTTTCTTTATTCTATTAAACAAATGCTAAGAAGTACTATTTGTGGATCCTTCGGGAATGCGAACTATTAGTGGCTGTTTGATAATGGCATCTTAATTTGAAACACTAAAAAAAGCAGATTAAACTTAAATTAAATAGACTGTATTTGAATAAGATACCCCTGATGATCCCTTTTATGGGTGAAAAAGTCTGTTGGGTTTTAGCTTTGTTTTTATTTCCCTGATTTTGCCAGTGTTAATTTTAATTCAAGCTCTAACTTTGTTATCGAGCATTTTAGAAGAACTGATTTTCCAACATTGTTATATATATATATATAGAAACAAACTTTCGATAAAGCAAAGCATAAGTATAACAAACTTTCAATATAAATTTTAAACAAGTGTAACAAACTTTTAATATAATATAAAACAAGTGTAACAAACTTTCAATATAATATAAGTATAACAATATAATATAATATATAAAACAAGTATGCTCCTAGTTAATAAAAAATCCAAACCAAAAAGACCTTTTGCGGCAATTCGATGCTTTATTTTCCTGTCTGTTTGCAGCTGCTCCCTGTTTGTTTGGTTCTATACCTGTTGCATTTGATCAAGCTGCTCAATTCCGAGCTTGAATAGTTTTTGTTAGTGTTTGGAATAGGCTTAGAGCGAAAGTTAGGGTTAGGGTTAGGGTTAGGGTTAGAGTTATGGTCAGGGTTAGCCAATTCAAGCAGTCCGATGCTTAACTGGGCTTTTCCTCAAACAAAAACGCTCTTTCCAGGCAGCTCGAGTCTTGGTTTAAGCCGTTTGTAAAGCAAGCAAGCAACTGTGTATTGTTGATTGTTTTCAACACCCAGCAACCAAAATGACAGCAGGTGCACAATCCACAAGCTTAAGCTTTTTTTTGTCAGAATAAGTTTCTCGGCTAAACATTCGTTAAAAGATTCTATATGAATAAGGTAAGTTTATCACGTTTCGGAGGTTCGAGTCTTAGTCAGGTAGAAATTTCGTGTTTGTTCTCTGATATCTTTAGAGTTAGATTTTGTATACGTTAGATAGTTAGTTTTTCATTTTCTGTACTAGATTATCTCGATTGGATTTGTTCTTGTTTATTTTAAATTTGGATTATATACAAGAACTTTTGGAAAACTGTTAAATTGGATTACCCAAAACAGTTTAATAAACAGAAGCAAGGTAAGGCTTGATTACATATTTCTTGAACTTAATTTATTTCTTTTTGCAAAACAATGAGTATAAAAAAAAATTTATTGCTATTTAAAATTAAGCTTAAAAATGAAGAATGGCAATATAACATTAACAACTTTATTGATCTTTTTTTAAATGAAGGACCTTTTGAAACTCTTTTAAACAAAATTTTTGGCATTGCCACCCACAATTTTTTGCTGAATATTTACAATGTCACTTTTAACAAAGGAGTTGATAAAAAGATTATTGACGATTGTTACTTCCACAAATTTTAGTTTTTTATAGAAGTTAATTCGGTAACTCAGTACGTTATTTAATCGTCTACCTTTTCGGCGCCTGTAAAGAAGGCCTCGCCGATAACGCAATCTCGGTGTCTACTAAACGATAAAATTCTTAAATCTTCTTGCTGGATCTGACCTTCAAACCAGCGACAGCAAAAATATAGTCTAGCTAAACCACACCTCAGACTACCACAATATCTTCTTTATTAAAAAATATGCTTCAATCCACTTAGGAGCCCACAATAGTATACAATCAAAGCAGCAGGTTAAAGCTCAATAGCTTAATTCTTCACAATCACATAGACAACCAAAGACTTGCGACCAAAAACTATGAATTTACACAGTTAACAATTTTCCAATTCTAAGTTACCACAACGAATCATCGAATCATAATACTGCTTTCCAGCGAGTCTTATTTATACCAGTCGGTAAGGTTTCTCGATCGTTCTGAAATTTACTCAATGAAGTCAATCACAAATCACAAATAAACATTATTGCGTCACATGTGAAAACAGGTCAAGTGGAAATCCAGAATGTTTGCAATTAGTGATGTCGCGGATACAAAATTTTGTGTCTGCAGCCCACAAGTATTTTTTATTTGTGGCACCGCACTGCACCGCACCGCAAAGTTGTTACCAAAAACTTACAACGCACCGCGCTGCACCGCAAATCATATATTTAAATAAAAAATTTTTAGACATCTTTTCCTTTTTTTAAAAAGGTGTTTGTTCAAACAATACTCACTGTTGTAGTCATCAAAGTAAGCCCTTATATTTCAAATTCTATAGCTATTGGCTATTGGCATAATAGTATTCGGATTAGCAATTCAATAGCTATTGGCATAATCTTGCTATATCATTGGAAGCACTTTAAGCACATTACTCTGCTTGGCATCCCAGCAAGTAGCCTTAATTGAGTAATGTCTCTATAGTTAAAAAAAAAAAAAATTTCGACCCAAAAGCAATATCTTGACATCTTCAAAAGCTGATCAGATAATTAGGGTCTTTTCAAGAAATCACCGTATGCAATTTTTGTATGTGAAACTAACTCCAAATCCTCAATGGTTACTGTCGCTTTTTGAAAGGCCTTTTTTTCTCTTAGTTTTCTTTTTTATTCTATCCTGGAGCTGAATGGAGATTCCGGATAAGTTTCACTGAAAAAAATTGCTTACGATGACTTTTTAAAGAGAGCCAATAATTGCTCTTAGTATAATGCCCCTCAATGTTTTCCTGCAAGTTAAAAAGATATATAAGGAAAATATAATTATCTCTTTTTTTGCAAACACAAACCTTGCTTACTATCAAGTTTTTTTTTAATGTTTTTAGCTAGGAATTTGAAAAAATAATTGCTTGAACATATTGCATAAATTACTTAGATTTTTTAACCATGAAACCTTATCAAACCCTTGATATGCATTTGTGGTCAAAGCAATAGTTGTTGTCATGCTAAGCTATTTTTGACAGCTATAACAATATATCAAATCCTTACAAATAACCTTTATTAAACTATATTTCATATGTACATTCAATTTAAGGCGTAGTTAACTAATATTAAAAATTACATTCTGAAAGAAATCATGAAAAATTAGACACAAGTAAATTAAATTAGTTCAGTTAAGATCAATTTTTGTTCAATTCATTTGATTTTAAATAATAACAAACATTGCAGCTATACCAAACATTGCAAGCATTGCAGCTAAATAAACTTTCGAAAGTTAAATCTGGTAATGTTTTGTTAAAGCAGGTTGCATAATAGCTTAATATGCTATTGCAACATGAAGAGAAAATAATGCACTGCTTTAAGCCTTTAAGCTTTGTCCTAACTATGCTGAGAATAAATATCATAGTACTTTTTAATGCTCTACTGAAATCATAATTTACATAGTAGCATAGATGTAGCATTTAAAAATTATAAAGATATTGAGACATAACCAGAAAGACTTTGAAAAACTCATTTAGAAAAATACTTGCTACAGAGTACTTTTCAATTAAACTTTTAAAAAAAATTAAGAAATATCTACAAGTTGCTAAAATTAATTATTAAAATGTAATTACTTATTAATGGTTGGCAACTTCAATTTTACATTGAGAGGATTTTCAAAAACTTATTCTACAGTTCTATGTCTAATTTTATAATCTGCTTTTTTGTTTTGCTTAAATTAGTACTACCTATATAAAAAACAATGGCGTTTAAAGTTTGGGTGCTTTTTTACAAAGTAACACAATAGGATATTCTGTAAAGAAGGTTTATTAGGTTAAGTAACAACACTTGGTTCTCATTCACTATCAGCCGAGTTTAGTTGATTACCTTTTACATTTTGGGAAATCCCCAAAAGCTGCGAGGTTAGTAACGGCAAAAAGTGAATAAAAACCCTAATAAATGATAAAAAAGCTAAGACTTTGTTTTGGTATTGAATAATCGGGTAATAGGTACAAAATAATCCAAATGCCATGTTGATTAAAAAAGTGGGGAAGCTTCACATACTCTAATTCGAGTTTATTTTCAAAATTCACATTGCTTATTCTTTCTTAATAATATTTTTTACAAGCCTTTCTCTGCTGTACAATTAGATTTTATCGTTTCATTGCTTTCTTTAAGTTTAAGTGCAGTTTACCTCTCTCTCTCTATTTATTTTAATTTCTCTCATATTTCTTTTTTCTTTTTGGCCGCTTTACGCGCTATTTACATTATAAATTACCGGTACTATGCAAAGAGGCTATTCAGTTGATTATGCTCCTGACACTTTGCTTTCTGTGATTAGATTAATGAAGAGGAACAACTAAATCGACAATCCAAGCAATAGCATTATGCAAAATAGGATTTGCTTAAGATTTAAATGTAAACTTTTCATAATTTGCACGCGGCGCGGCGCGGTACGCGGCAAGATCCTCCAAAAAAGGTTATTACGCTGCACTGCGCGGCAGCGTACGCTGCGCGGTTGACATCACTATTCTCAATAAAGCGAAATTATGCAGTGTTGCCATTTTTGTAAATAAATATAAAATATTTAAATTGCTCATAGAACCGTTATTTCTTCGGCTATTTGAGCCGGACCAAAGCGAAATCAAAGAGATTTTTTATGAGATTGTGAATATACATAATGTGGGCAATTTTTAGGAACGGAACAAAGTGGCCCCAATTTGACACACAGTTGTCAAATTTCAAACACAAATGAAGTTCGAAAAATCGCAACTTAACAAATCACACAGACACTTGAATTCAATGTACAAATACAACTTCACTTAACTCAATACTCAATAAACAGCAAAAAAACACAGCACAATAAATAAATGAAATACACTAACTTTAACACTGTAGCCAAGTGTTATCAATATCTTTGTATACAGCACAAACGTGAATAACAGCAACATCAGCATTTACTGCAACTTATTGTCCTGCTTCAACTCAACAAATTCAATTTCAAAGTCAGCATTTATAAATCACCAGGGCAGAAATAGTACACATCTTTCCTTTACAATTTAAGCAGCAATATCTCAGATTTATTACATGTAAATAGGGCCAAAAATAGCAAAGGCTACAGCTAATATCTTCTACTATCAACAGGAATGTCTTATTCTTCAAATACAAAACCCAATGAGCGAAGCACATAAATAAACAAAAACACAGAAAATAACAACACAAACAAAGTAAAAATATTATGGCAGGATCTCCCCTCCGTCAACCTCGCCAAGTTGAAGATCAGCTATCTAAGGGGCAGTCTACTGGGGCAATACAAGAAAGGTCCCTGAATACATAAACCACTTTGACCTCCCAGTGCTTTTATCTGTACTAGTAGTGGCAACTTTAACTCTACGCACAATTTGATTCCCATTTCTACTCTAGGGAATGACCTCATGCACCCTCCCAAGTTGGTATTTGCCTCGTTTTGATACATCTTCCATTGAAGTTAAGATTACCAATTGCCCTGGCCTTAGGTTCTGTGCCATTTTCAACCACTTCTTCCTCCCCTGTTGCCAAGGCAAGTAAAACTCCGACCATTTTTTCCAAAACTGGTCACTAAGAGAGTATTAAAGCGATAGTCTCTCCTTAAATTTCCTTTGTCCTGTGGTGATCCTACCACACAATATGGGCTTGAATAGAAAGTTAAGAGTGAGGCAGGGGTTATTCCTGTGAAGTCTCTAGGGTCATCACTTAAAGGGGTCAAAGATCGATTATTTACAATCTTGGTAGCACTCCCCACGTCTGTCAGCAATTCTACAAAGCTGGGTCCTCGTTGTGACTTTTCTAGTATATTAGAAATCACATGTTTGATTTGCTTCACCATAGCCTCCCAAGCTCCGCCTTGAGCGGGGGCGTAAGGGGGAATAAATTCCCAGTTGATACCTCTTTTACGAAGTGAATTTTTCAATTCTGTAGACTCAAGCAATTTTAGCAGAATTTTGGCTGCAGCTTGGAAGGTAGTTCCATTATCAGAGTAAATTGTACTTACTGGCCCTCGTAAGTCTGTAAACTGGGGAAGCAAAAAACTCTGCAGCAATGAATGTGAATGCAGCGATGCATCCCACTCTTTAACAATCTCATCCGGGACTTTTGTATCCCAATCATATTTATCTATAGCCAACTGCTGCAAGATCAAACGTGCTTTAATAAAGAAAGGGTCCCAAATCCCAGTGGATCAAAATTCTGTCCTAATTGACTGAGCATGGTTCTACGTGTATACTTACCCAAAGGCTTCAATGAACAGTCAATACGCAACTCATCTGAGTCAGGATCCCAGACACAGCCTAAGGTTTTGGCAGATGGCAAGGCTAGCTCTTCACCACACAAGTCTAATTCTCGTATGGAAGCTGACAAAAGTTCAGAACCTAAAGAGGACAAAACACTCATAGTGTCCCTATTTGCGCTCCACTTAACAAGTTCAAATCCACGACTTTTAAATAGGCTCACCGCCTCGTTAGTGATTGTCTGTGCACTCTCTAAACTATCTACTGAAAAAATAAGGTCATCCATATACATATTCTGCAGTATATTTTGAAGGGTCATGTCACTAGCACATGTGGGGGTTTTCCTCAATAAGCTTCTTAAATGCAAGACAAGCAATGTAGGGGCTACTTTTGATGCCCCAAGGATGGACTCGAAAACGGTAGGATACCAACTTACCTCTTTCTATATCATTGTTTTCGAACCACAGCAAGCGAATAGGTTTCTTTGGGCAGCCGGCAACTGAATTTGGAAAAAACACTTTGTGACATCTGACATCAAAGCATACTTACCTAAGCTAAACCTGGTTAAAACATGCAGCAAGGGGTTTAGAAGATCAGGTCCAGACATAATAATATCATTCACACAGGTTCCCTTAAACTTGGCCTTTCCATCATACACTATACCCTTCTTAAATTGAGAGGTAACAAAATAAGGTAGATAACATTTTTGGTCATTTGCACAATCAGCATCAGGCACACGTTCAATGTAATTATTGGACTGCATCTCTGCCATAGATTCAAATAAAAATTCTTTAAGATCAGGTTGCCGAAGGGCCTTCTTACGCAGGGCAGACAGTCGCTCATGTGCTAACTCAAAGTTATTAGGCAATGTTGCTTTCTCCACCACCACGGGTATCTCAAACCAGTCATCTTTTACCTTTATGCAGTGCTCTACCAATTGACTGGCAATAGTATCAGTGCGAGATCATTGAAGTATCGCATCTTCAACAGATAACTCTATAACAACGCTACGCAATTCAGCAATTTCTGCATCTTTTCTATCAATAGCCTGTTGCAAGCTTAATGCCTTGCTTTGCTTGTCTTCAACATTGGCTCTTAAGACTTTGACAGGTACCTCACTAAAAGATGTTTTTCCGCCAAAGGCTAACCAGCCTAATAGAGAGAGTAGTGCGTGCGGGTCAGTTTGCCTCTTGCCCATTCGTTCTTGCTTGGCATACATAAGATGGGCATTGTCATTGCCCAGTAACACAACCACACTATGGCAATTATCCAAGCAAACAAAGTCAATATCATTAAAGTGCTCATACACACTGTAAGATTTTAAGTTTAACATTTTCCTTATTTTCGTTTGCCTTTTTAGTTTTTATATGCGGCAACCTAATTTCACACATGTGCTTCGTAATTCAGTCACAATGCCCCTTGTTTCGCTTTTTGTAAAACGTGTAATTTGTTCACTAAGCATAATGGAATTTAAACAGGAAGCAGCTAAAAAATTAGCTAGTTATATTTAATTTAAAGTTTTAATTTCAGTTCTATGGTTTTAAAATTCTGATTTGTTTGTATTTTTTACATTCTATTTGAATAAGTGTATTTGAGTAAGTTAATGCTAATTGTTAATGCTTGAAGTAGTTTGTTAATTCTGTGGCAAGATTCAGCAAATATTATTTATCAAACACATCGACCGGCGGTATTGTGGCCCAACAAGCCTGGTATGTTCATTGTCGATATATATAATAATTGTATAAAACTATCAGCAGTTAGTGGTTGTTCATTAATATTAAGTGCTTCTGTGATTGCAGAAGAACCGTACTACTGTGCCGTATCGTACTATCGTACCTCGTACCTCGTGCTATCGTTTGTGCATACATTCGTTCATTGCGAACCGTGCGTGTGCTTCAGCAAGGAGGTCAGCCGCAGGTTGTATGATTACTTATTCGAATAGAGTCAACCGACGGTGTAGTTCAGGGGTGGGCAACATACGGCCCGCGGGCCGGGTCCGGCCCGTGAAGGGATTTTGATCGGCCCGCAGACTGTATCTAACCATACTCTTTTATCCAGCCCGAGGCCTCATTCCTAACAAACAATTGCCTTAGTGCGATTGCTGGAAATTAGGTCACAGCAGAGAGTGCTGTAAACATCTCCCACTACTGTGTGACAACGTTGTTGTTAGTGTTAGTTATTCTTTAGCTGTTATTAGTTACGAAATCATTTCGATTATTTTTATGGTTAGAACTGCAAAATTTGCGTATGTCCTATTTAAATACAGATGGGAGACAGCGAGGAGCCGTGCCTCACCTAGGCTTGCGCAATACCTCGTGATTGGCGCGTATCTATTGCCGTCTCTTTATCAGGCTGGTGCATACATTATGACGTCAATTATCAATAAGGCTCGGCTCCTCGCTGCCTCACAGGCAGGTTCGGCCGTCAGCTGCAGTTGATAGGAAACGCGCTTCATGTTCTTTTATCGTTTGGACATTGTTAACTGCTAAATTAAGCTGTTATCAGTTACATTTAGATTTAGAATTTAAGATTTTTAACATTTTATAGAAATTAGATTTTATATTAACTTTTATTAACCATGGAATTTCCCAAGAAACGTAAAGTTGACAGAGAGTGTCGAGCATTTAACGAAGAATGGATGCCGAAGTATTTCTTTACAAAGGTTGGCAATAAAGCAGTATGTTTGCTGTGTTATCAAATTGTTGCTGTGTTGAAAGAGTACAACATTAGTCGTCATTATGCAACGAAACATGGAAACTATGGTAATAATTTATCGGCAGTGGAACGGCAAACTAGAGCGACAGAACTGGACAGAAAACTTGCTAGGCAGCAGAATGTATTTGTAAAAGGCAAATTGGCCCAGGAAGCTTCCACTCATGCCAGCTTTATGGTCGCATACAACATTGCTAAACACAGCAAACCATTCAGTGATGGTGAATTTTTAAAAAAGTGCATGCTCGATGTGGCTGATCAAGTCTGTCCACAATACAGACAGAAGTTTGAAGAAGTAAGTTTATCGAGACGAACCGTGGCTCGCCGCATTGAAGCAATTGGTAAAGACCTGACGTCACAATTGAAAGGGCTTGTACCTTCATTTCAACTGTTTTCACTGGCATTAGATGAAAGCACAGACATCGATGATACTGCACAGCTGCTCATCTTTGTACGAGGCATTTCAGAAAACTTTGAAATCACCGAAGAATTGCTGTCCATGGAATCAATGAAAGACACAACTACCGGGGAAGATATTTTCGAATGTGTAAAAAATGCACTTCGTACAATGGAATTATCATGGCAGAACATGGTCAGTGTTACTACGGATGGTTGTCCATCATTGACAGGAAAGAATGTTGGTCTACTGAAGAGACTAAGTGACCGTGTTGCAGAGGTTGATTGCACCAGGGAATTAATATTTCTACATTGCATAATACACCAGGAAGTATTGTGTAAAAAGGTGCTTGACATGAAACATGTTGTTGATCCAGTTGTAAAGGTTGTTAATTTCATTAGGGCGAGAGGTCTAAATCACAGGCAGTTTATCACGCTTCTAGAAGATTGCGACTCGGATCACAGTGGTGTTCCGTATCATACAGCTGTACGCTGGTTGAGTTTGGGGAAAGTTCTGAGACGTGTCTGGGACCTAAAAACGCAAATCCTACTATTTTTGGAGATGAAAGGGAAAGATAAAGATTTTCCTCAATTCAAACAAACAGAATGGCTCTCAGATTTGGCATTTGCAGTCGATCTCTTTGAACATATGAATGAACTGAACACTAAACTTCAAGGGAAGGGCACTTTTGCTCACGAAATGTACTCAATAGTGAAGGCATTCAGGGTAAAACTAAAACTATTTTCTCGCCAGCTCAGTCAGAATAACACAACACACTTTGCAACACTTCCAACTACGGCAAAACCAATGATGTCAACTGAAAAGTACACCAATATGATATTCGCACTGGATAATGAATTTGGTCGTCGTTTTGCGGACTTTCAAAAACTTGGTGTTGAATTTGATATTGTGTCATCACCGTTTACAACCGACTTTGAAAAAGCGCCTGATGCTATACAGCTGGAACTGATTGATCTGCAGTGTGACTCTACCCTCAAAGAGAAATTCCAATCTGAAAGTATTGACAAATTTTATGCATTACTGAATACATCCAAGTTTGCCAACTTGAGAAAGATGGCCATAAAACTACTCGTTCTGTTTGGGTCCACATACATTTGTGAACAAACATTTTCGACCATGAACATTAACAAGACTAAGCTACGTTCCAATCTAACTGATGTTCACCTGCAGTCTTTACTGAGAATTTCTACATCAAACATGCAGCCAGATTTCAAACAACTTGTTAACAACTTTGATCGACCACAAATGTCTCATTGACTTCACATAATAAATTCATTATGTATTTTTTGGTCTCTAAACTTTGTAAAGTTTAAACTTTATATTAAACACGATTTCTTATTTTATTTCTTGCATATGTGAATAAATATGTGATTAAAATATTGAATACTATTCATGTAATAATCCGGCCCGCAAAGGACTCCATTTTCCCACATCTGGCCCGCCGACTAGAGAAGTTGCCCACCCTTGGTGTAGTTGGTGTTTGGGCCATCGCCGTTATTTCGTTTAAAAAACTACACACACTCAAGTCCTGTTTATGAGGCAAAGTATTTTCATCATCACTCCAAGGTTCATTGACAACCGACACCACATTACAAAAGATCTCACCAGTATGCAATGACTACACATTAAACTTGACTAAATCTGCCGTGGTAGCCTTGCAACTAGTCATTGTTTGCATTTCAAAAGAAACATTATCAAATGCAGTAAGACCTAAATCTTGTACCAGCTTGTTTGAGACCAGAGTAACCTGTGACCCTGGGTCATGCTGTACATACACCAATCTGCTTTTACCATTTACAGGGTTCATTATGCGGGCAGCTGTGACACGACTAAAGGCAGCTTTCACACTCCCAATACCAACTTTGCGCACAGTAACTGAAGGTTCTGAAGTGTTATCACCACTCTCACGCGCTTGAGATGGTGTGACAAAGGCATCATGCAACAAAAAAAAGTGCTTTCTACTATATGCAGCTCCACATTTTCTACAGCTATTGGGGGCAAAACAATCTTTAACAAAATGATTACGCAAACAGTTCAAGCACCGACCAGATTTAACAATTACGTCTTTGCGATCAATAGGTGTTAAACGCAAAAATTCAGAGCAATTCGACAAATAATGATGCTCAACCAGCCCTTTCGAAAAACAGTAGATGCACATAGGATGCTCTGGTTGACTATCAGTAGTTAGAGACTTCTTCTGTTTATCATTTACATCAGACCTTCTTTGCAGATTAGGTGATTTAACGGAAGTTTGTCTTACTGGGCAAGCATTTTTACTTTTATCATGGGGCTTTTCAAATTTTCGCAATTCACTTAAAGCATTTAGAAGCGAAATACCAAAGTCTGTAGACTTGTAAGATTCTTCTTCAGTTATAAATTCAAATAAGCTTTCAAAACTAGGCTCATTTGTGTGTCCAAACCGATTTGCCAAAAACTTTAAGAACTCTTTTTTAGTTACATCCGGCAAACGCTTAGCCAAATCCAATACAAAACGACCTTCTACTTTATCTGGTTGATTAAAGGCTTTGGCGTAGAGCAAACATTGAGACAATTGGTCTTTAAATTCTTTTAGCGCAAAGGCCAAATCTGATTTTAATTTATCACCATAACGAAACTTGCGGATTTCTGGTTCGGCATAAAAACCACCTCTAACACCAAATCTCTGCGACAATCTTTCAAGAGACATTTCAATGCGCCTAGCCTCAGACAGGCCAGGTGTGTCGGCGACCAGATTAGCGATATTTTGGCCAGCTAGTCCAACACAAGCAGCTTGCAACAAAGTTAAACGCGAATTTTCAAATGGACAACTATCCATTAAAGCCTTAATGCGATTGTGAAAGAAGATATATGGCATATTACTTCCGCTGTAGTTAATCAAAGACGCCTTATCTATAAAAGTACGACAATTTTGATACTGAAAGAAACTGTCCTGCTCAGTCGAGCCTGACTGCGCAGGAGACAATCCATTATTCAAATTTAAACCACGAACATTGCAAGATCTAGCATTCGTAACAGCAGGTAAGGCATCCCTAACATACTTATTTCTAACACCACCATCATATTCAACAGCACTCTTACCAGATGGACTACAATTTTTAGGGCATGTCTCTGCCCGACCAGTCGGCACACCAGGGGAAACTACATAGTTCTCAAAGTCAGGAGGCACACTTCGGGCGGCCCCAAAAACCACATTGCCTCGCAGAGGCCTATCATTGCTACCTAGCAAATTATTTGAGTCAAAAAAATTCTGCGAGGTTAAATTCTCCCGGACAGCAGTCTTGGGGAGCAACACATCAGCAGCAGCAGCCTCACCACCACCAACAGAGATCACAGCCTTACTTTGCTGACTATTAGTATTCAGATACCCACCATGGGTTTCAATAAGTAAATCGGTTCTGGTGTGGGGTGACTGCCTTGAGCTGACTTGAGAACCAGACCAAGCTTTTCTTTAAAAATTCATCCTTTAATGCTGCTTCTTTTAAGGCCAGCTCCACCTTGAGCTCTGCCTCTTTCTCCTCCTGGGCCAGTTGTGCCTGCCTTTCCTCCCAGGCCAGTTTGGCTAACCTTGAATCAGTCATGATGCGATTAGTCTCCATCTGTCATTGAATTTAAATTTATGCTTCAGACAAAACAAAGGTACATGAAGCTCTGGACCCCAAGTTGGAGACACTATCCTCTGGGTCAATAATCCCATCATTATCTACCCCCCTGGCCATAGATCTAGTGGTCATCCCTAAGCAAACACCAACTGCACCCCCCCCCGGGACAACCTCATCTAACCCCAAACCAGACGGGCCAACATCAGGCAGCCCTACGTCAATATTTTCACTAGACATAGCTAACAATCTTAACAAATAAATACACCACCAAATAAAATAAAATCACAATTGCCACAAATTAATAAAGAAATAAACTACCAGTTCACAGCTTAATTAGAAAGTCCAATTCCACAGTACCTTTAGTTGTGAGGAATTTGCTTGCAATTCCCCTCTGGAGTTTTCAAATTAAATTATTCCTTCCACACAGTTCAATTAAATTAACCAAATTTACCAACAGTTTATTTAAGGATAGGCAATTCAATTTAAAGAGCTCTTCTTATTTTAACAAATTTACTTGATCTTCTTAAAACTTCACTTGTTGAGCTTGTAAGAAGTTTTTTAAAAATTATTTGTATAGCTTGGGAAAAGTTTTTTGAATTTGCTTGTTAACCTTGTGAAAAGTTTTTTGAAATTTTGTTCCGCTGGTAAAAAGTTTTTGAAATTTTGTAGAGTTTTTTGAAATTTGTTACTTCCACAAATTTTAGTTTTTTATAGAAGTTAATTCGGTAACTCAGTACGTTATTTAATCGTCTACCTTTTCGGCGCCTGTAAAGAAGGCCTCGCCGATAACGCAATCTCGGTGTCTACTAAACGATGAAATTCTTAAATCTTCTTGCTGGATCTGACCTTCAAACCAGCGACAGCAAAAATATAGTCTAGCTAAACCACACCTCAGACTACCACAATATCTTCTTTATTAAAAAATATGCTTCAATCCACTTAGGAGCCCACAATAGTATACAATCAAAGCAGCAGGTTAAAACTCAATAGCTTAATTCTTCACAATCACATAGACAACCAAAGACTTGCGACCAAAAACTATGAATTTACACAGTTAACAATTTTCCAATTCTAAGTTACCACAACGAATCATCGAATCATAATACTGCTTTCCAGCGAACCTTATTTATACCAGTCGGTAAGGTTTCTCGATCGTTCTGAAATTTACTCAATGAAGCCAATCACCAATCACAAATAAGCATTATTGCGTCACATGCGAAAGTGGAAATCCAGAATGTTCTCAATAAAGCGAAATTATGCAGTGTTGCCATTTTTCTTGTAAATAAATATAAATATTTAAATTGCTCATAGAACCGTTATTTCTTCGGCTATTTGAGCCGGACCAAAGCGAAATCAAAGAGATTTTTTAGGAGATTGTGAATGTACATAATGTGGGCAATTTTTAGGAACAAAACATCCCTATTATTAACTCGAAAACACTTTTAGATCACATTTACACAAAAAATTTAAAATAATATAATTTTAGTGGAATTGTTCAATATGATATTTCCGATCATCTACCAACATTTGTCTTTGTTCATAATACCGCGATGAAAAATACAGTTTTGAAAGATATTTTAATTCGTGATATGAAAAATTTTTCCTTGCAATTATTTTGTAACAATCTATCGATCAAAATAAATAACTTTAAAGTCTCCGAAGATTCGTCACCGCACCATCAATTTTAAACTTTATCGACATATTTACTGACACAGTAAACTTTCATGCACCTTACAGACGTACCACTAGAAAAAAAAAATTTAAAAGAAAAACCTTGGCTAACCAAAGGTCTACTTAAATCAATTAAACAAAAAACAAAATGTATAAAAAATTTCTTGATCATTTAAATTGCTCGCTATATACTCAATACAAAAAATATCGTAACACTCTCAATAGAGCATTAGAATGTGCCAAACGTAATTATTACACAAAATTTTAATCCAAAATAAACATGATATTGGCAAAGTCTATGAAAGAATTAATGAAATTTGTAAGCTCAAAAGTAAAAAACGTGTCTTATCCAATAAAATGGTTGATGAAACTGGTAGCCATATAGAGCAGGGTTTCTCAAACTATGGGTCGCGACCCCAAATGGGGTCGCAAAAGAAATTGGTATTTTGAGAGGACACCTGAAGTTGGCGACGAAAATAGATAAATCGCAGTTCGATTCTGAGTGAAGACTTTTTTTTTTTTTAGAGAACACCCTGATTTTGGGACGAAAATAGGGAAAACTGAGAGCAAATGGAAGTGAAGACCTTTTTTTTTAGAGAACACCCTGATTTTGAGAGAAAATATGCAAGCCCAGATCAGACCTCTTTTTTTCTCAGGTAACATATATTTTTTGAAAATTCTTGCCTCGGGCCCCTAAATTGGAATATCCACCACTGATGCTGTACATGAGTTTTCCTGCACACGCGTGGTTTTCCATAAAATTAACGTAAAATTAGCCTACACATATAGGGGTCACACAAAATTTTTTTTTTAAAATGGGGTCGTAGAACAAAAAAGTTTGAGAAGCCCTGATATAGATGATCCTCAATACATTGCTGAAACGTTCAACGATTATTTTGCACGTATAGGCCACAAAATGGCTGAATCTATTTCGGATCCCCCTCAAAAACTACCTATCTCCCAACTACATACCTACAGCGCTAATTCTTATTTTATGTTTCCATCATCAACTGATGAAGTAGCCCAATTGATTGAGAATTTAAATGATAAAAAAACAGTAAGAAGCAATAATGTAGAAACTAGATTTATTAAATGTAGTAAATCAATTATTTCGCCTTTTATTAGTGATCTATTTAATTTATATGTCAATAAAGGTGTTTTTCCTAATTGTCTAAAAATAGCTGAAATTATTCCTATATATAAAAAAGGTGATATAAATAAAGCTACCAACTACAATCGTCCAATAGCGTTATTATCTCAGTTCAATAAACTAATGGAAAAAATGATATTTTCTCGATTATATTCGTACTTTGGGAAAAAACAATTACTCAATGACAATCAATTTGGATTTTGACCTAATTCTTCCCCTGCTTTTGCTATTTGCTCATTATATAATAAATTAATCAAAAACATAGACAATGGCCTTTTCAGCTGCTGTGTATTTTTAGACTTTTCAAAGGCCTTCGATACTGTAAACCATAAAATCTTGTTATGGAAACTGCATAATTATTTCAGTATTAGGGGCACATGTTTAAACCTATTTAAAAGTTACTTAAGCAATCGTTACAAATATACTAATATTTTTGGGTCCATTATTGTTTCTTTTGCATATCAATGACTTGCCTCTCTCTTCTAATTTTGACTCAATATTATACGCGGATGATACTGCAATAATTTTAACTGATTCTGATATTAATTCGTTTATAAATCGAGTAAACAATAAATTAAATATAATTGATTTATGGCTTAGAAAAAACAAATTATCTTTAAATTACTCTAAAACTAGCTTTATTATTTTCAATAAACAGCCAAACAAAACTTGTGACTATGAATTTAAGTTAAAAATAAACAATAATCTTATTAAAAGAGTAAATTCTATTAAATATTTAAGAGTTCTGATTGATAGTAAATTAAGTTGGTCGGAACACGTGGATTATTTAAATCTTCAGCTCGCCAGGTACTCGGGACTTTTCACTAGACTGCGTAGATATGTCCCAAATGAAATCCTCTGCTTGCTTTATCACAGTATTATTTATTCTCGAATCAAATATGGCATCTTATCGTGGGGTACAGTTTCTAATTCGCTGCTAAAGAAAGTTGAAATTCGACTTAATCGCATTTTAAGGGTCATAACAAACAAATCGATATATGCACCTGTTGGATTGTTATACAAATCCTCGAACACATTAAAAGTAACCGATATTTACAACCTCGAATTAGGTAAATTTATGCATCAACTGGAAAATAATAAATTACCTCATGTTTTTTTAAACTTTTTTAAAAAAATAAATGAAACCCATTCATATGAAACAAGATTAATTAAAACATCAACCTATTTTCTACCCCGTGTTACAAAATTGTTTGGCCAATTACTACTGTCTTATAGAGGTGTAAAGCTTTGGAAAAGTATTCATCTCAGCATTAAAAGCAAGCATTGGTTTTCCTTCAAAAAATCACATAAGGATGATCTTATGTCAAAGTATTGAGTCGCTTTGTTTTTTTTTTGATTTTTTGCTTTAGCTTTGTACAGTACTTTAAACGTTTCACATAAATGTCTGTGTAAATTTCATGCGCAAATTTTGGCTAAAATTCTTTATGTTTATGTTAATTTCTATGCTTTCTGTCATTCATTTATGTTATGTTAATTTCTATGCTTTCTGTCATTCTGCTGCGCATGTTTCCTTGTATTACTTTTTATTAACTGATTGTAGAGCTTAATAACATCGACAACTGATTAGTGACCAACAAGCTTTCCTTAAACATTGATAAAACAAAGTGCATGCACTTTAAAACTCTCAACACACCCACTCCCAACTTAACATTGAAAATCAGAAACATTCCAATTCAAAAAAATCTTATCCTTTAAACTATTAGGAATTATTCTGGACGAACATTTGTCATGAAAAGATCACATTTTATCTCTTAAAAAAAAGTTACAAGCACTATTGGTGGTAACTATGAAAATCAAACCATGTTTAAGTAAAGATTCTCTCCTAATTATACATCATTCTTTGTTGATTAGTCACATACGATACTGCATAAACAATTGGTGTTTTGAAAATTCCACTCTACTGTAATTAGAAAACTGCAAAGTATATACGTATTATTACAAAATTGTTTTCATCAGACCGATTATTAGAACACTTTTCACACGACAAAATATGATCTTTAACTGCACTATCCTGTAGACTTTTGAAATTCAGATGCTCCCGAACTCTAGTGATCAAATGTCTGGACGACATACCAATGTATGTCTTGTTCGTATCGCACGAACACGAGAATTTATAGACAACATTTGAACAAAGAGCCACAGGAGTTTTGGATTTTAACTGAAAATAATTGACTACTTTAAAAGTTTTATAGATAGGAGATATTTTTAAGTTGTACTTGTTTTTTATTAATGCAGAAAGACGATTTGCAAAGTGATGTGATTCCTTACCCAAATACGGAATACAAAAACTATTTTCAAAGCTAATGTTTTGAGAAAATTTGTTGGAAGATTGAAAGCTTGCAAGAATTTTATCAAAAAACAATGAAGGATAACCATTATGTTTATTTAATAAATGCTGAAAATGCTGAATCCATTATAGTCCATAAATGCTGAATCCATTATGGCTGCTATTTTCAATTGTTGTCTGGTTGAAAAAAACAACCTCTTTGCCGAAACTTTACTTTAGAATTAGCAGCAAAAGAGGTACACCAGTAAAAGATCTTCGACAGATCGAAAGGTATGGTTTAAAAATAGTGAAATTAAAATTAGACGTAAAATTTTTTGAAACTTGCGCTAATCTTGACATTTGCCCACAATTCCTTAAATTCAAAGCACCAAACCTCAAGATTTACAGGAACACAAAAGATTTGTATCGTGTAATTGTTCTTAAAAAGTTAAAAGAAATTAAGAAAGATCTTGGGCGAGCAGAAAGTAGTTATATCACCAAAAAAGCTATCCTGCAAAATCTAAGTACCATAGAAAAATTATGCTTAAATTCAATGCTTACAGAAAAATTTCAAGCTACTGCCAAGAACATTTTGGTCACTCACAGGAAAAAACTGATTCGCCTTTGGTTAAGAGAACGCCGTAAATCTCCGGAGTGTGTAAAAAATTTAAGTAGTAGAAATTTAACAATTGAAGAAGAAGACGCTCTACGGTTTGGTCTTGATAACCATATTTTACCAAAAAAACTACGAACAGATGATATCAAAGCGCAGATAGAAAAACTCTTTTATTTTATCAACAAGGAGAATAAACTTATTGACGACAACTTTAAAGACGAAGTCAAATTTATGTTCAAGAAATTCGTTAATGCCGGTAAGAGAATTTGTGCTCACCCCAAAAACGCAGCTCTTCATAATACCTTAAAAAAACTGGGCGATAACTCCAGAATTAAAGTTTGTAAATTCGATAAAGGGAAAGGGGTAGTCATTTTGGACAGCCATGACTACTACACAAAACTGGATTGCATAATCAATGATAGCTCAAAATTTCATGAAATTAATCAAGACGCCAAAGTTCATCCGATAATTAAAAAAGAAAAATCCATTAATTATTATGTCAACAAATATCTAAAATCATATGGAAGTGAAACAGTAAAAAACCTCATTCCGAAAGGCAGTAGTCCAGGAAAAATGTACGGTCTCATCAAAGTCCACAAAAATAATAACCCAGCAAGACCAGTGATATCGATGATTGGCACCCCAGAATATCAACTTGCCAAATTTCTTGATTCAATAATCAAAAGTTACATACCAGACTCATACATGTTACATTCTACTGATCACTTTCTTGATGAATTAAATAACTTCCAATTTAAAGCGGATCACAAACTTGTTAGCTTTGACGTTCAATCTCTGTTCACAAATGTTCCTCTGGATGAAACCATTAATATAATTGCTGACTACATCTACTCAAAAGATAACCAGATTAAAGACAATCTACCTTCAATGAAAAAAGAAGTATTTATAAAACTGCTGCGTTTGGCCAACCAAGGAATGTTTTTATATAAAGACAAATTATATCAACAACATGATGGTGTCAGTATGGGTTCTCCACTGGCTCCGACTTTAGCCAATTTTTTTTCTTGCCCACATAGAAAATAAGTTATTAGGGAAACAATTAGACTTTCATCCAAAATTGTATTCTAGATACGTTGATGACATATTTGCTGTATTTGATAATTCTGATCACTGCACTAAATTTCTCAATTTGCTTAATTCTCAACATAATAATATTAAATTCACAGTGGAGCTCCCTTCTGACACCATACCATTTCTTGACGTTGAAATTAGGCTCAATGAAACAGGGATTGATACTTGGGTATACAGAAAACCTACAAACACCAATCTAATTTTGAATTTTAACGCGCTGTGTCCCACTAAATGGAAGTCTGGATTAATTCTATGTTTTTTAAATCGAGCCAAGCGTATTTGTTCCTCCGATTTTTTGTTTGATAAAGAAGTTAGTATGTTAAAAAAGATGTTTTTGAATAATGGTTATCCTTCATTGTTTTTTGATAAAATTCTTGCAAGCTTTCAATCTTCCAACAAATTTTCTCAAAACATTAGCTTTGAAAATAGTTTTTGTATTCCGTATTTGGGTAAGGAATCACATCACTTTGCAAATCGTCTTTCTGCATTAATAAAAAACAAGTACAACTTAAAAATATCTCCTATCTATAAAACTTTTAAAGTAGTCAATTATTTTCAGTTAAAATCCAAAACTCCTGTGGCTCTTTGTTCAAATGTTGTCTATAAATTCTCGTGTTCGTGCGATACGAACAAGACATACATTGGTATGTCGTCCAGACATTTGATCACTAGAGTTCGGGAGCATCTGAATTTCAAAAGTCTACAGGATAGTGCAGTTAAAGATCATATTTTGTCGTGTGAAAAGTGTTCTAATAATCGGTCTGATGAAAACAATTTTGTAATAATACGTAAATGCAAATCAGAATTTTGTTCTAAGATTCACGAAGCTCTACTCATAAAAAAGTTAAGTCCAAAATTAAATCGACAAATGTTTGCAAAGTATATGTGACAGATTTTTAAAAATGACATTTAATCTATACACAACAGTGACGTCACAGAAGCTATGAAAGACGCTCAATTTGTTACAATAAATAACCTTTACAACCTAGAAATAGCACAAATGATGTTAAAATATGAAAACAAACAACTTCCACAAGCATTTAATAACTTTTTCACACAAAAATTTTTAAAAATGAAAACCAGAAGCAACAGCCAAATAATATCAAATTGCTTCAAAACTAAAGTAAGTCAGCAATCTCTGAAATTTGTTGGACCTAAACTCTGGAACAAAATACCTTCAGAGGTCAGACACAGCCATTCAAGCAACACCTTCAGAAAAAAACTCACTCAACACTTGGTACGTTTTCCAAATTCCTTGTTAAATTAATGCAAATAGTTTAGTAATAGTACCAAACCTACTCTACAATAGAATAACCAACTTTAATCTAGACTACAATTACTAGTAATCTGCTTGATTAGAACGAATATTATTATTATTATTATTATTATCATTATTTTTTTTCCAGCCGTTGAACCTTGTCTGGCCTTGTCTTTGTTATTTTTCAGAACACGGGACTTCTATCTGGGGAAACTGCTTTTAATAGAGAAGACTAGATTGTGTGGCTACTATCTCAACAGAAAATGTTCAAAAAATTTTTTTGTGTGTGTGTATTTTTTTTTTTTTTTTCGTACCATGTTTCCATAAAGTGGTCCTTTTTAACCCGTAACAGGATTTCTTTCGGTGGGTTTGTTTGCCTGTCTAACCCTTTTTGGTCACAGGCTTGTTGTGCTTCCCACCATATTTTTGCAGCCAACGCAACAATGCCTCAAATACATGGTACGTCTTGCTTTGTCGCGCTTTTCTTTTTTGTCTCTTATTTTGTTTTTCCTTGTCTTATAATTTCTTATCTGCTTTCCATGTAAGGTGTTGCAACCATGCATCATTCTTCAAACTACTCTATCAAATATTAATGTGTGCATGCTACAACGTTTAACGTTTTGTTGCTTTTTCCTTTTTCTTCTTCTGCTGTAGTCCTAAAGCCTATGTTTGTTTATTTCTTTCTGTTTTTACTGTGGCGGAGCAGAAATAAAAGATACTGAAACCGATATTGATACTGATACTGAAGAGTATGACAATGGCAATAATATGAAAGGGCACATATCTGGTGTCTAAACTCGTCTGCTGCAAGACAATCCTCAAGCCATTTGTACCATGTATTTGCCATAACTTAAATTTACTACTTAGTGATATAGCCAAAAGTCGCGTACAGATGCTGTTTGCTTTTTTGGTACTGTCACACTTCATTTGCAATAATTTTGACTTCACAAAGCTATAGTTTATTTTCTGTTTTTCAATAATTTTAATTATCACGTAATTTTCATGAACAAGTAATAATCACATTGTCGGTAAGGCTCCCACTTATCTTACTTATCATATTTGCAAGCTGTTTTACGATTGTTTTGAATGTTTTTTTTCTAACCAGACATCTATCTAGGCCCATACGTCCTCGTCACGATTCTCCAATTGGTTGTTTCCCTGTAGACGCATACAATGACCGAGCGTGAACTCTGTTCTAACAGTTACTGGCAAATTCGAGTACGCCCTACTGTGATGTAGCGTCATGTGATGTGATATTATATAAGCGGCCGCTTGCTTTGCATATTCACTCCAGTCCAATTATTCTAGTTGTTCCAGTGATTGCAGTGTCGTGTCCAGCGTTTGTTCCAATGTCGTTTCCAGTGTGTTGATAAAAAGTATTGCAATTGCTTTGCGCCAGTGTTTTCGGAGATTAATTCCATAGAGATAGAATTATTTTTGTATCGCACGAATTTAAGTTTTAGCCAGGGATATCCCTGGTTTTAGCGCTGGAACCTCTTTGAAGTTTGGCAAAGCGCGGGAGAAAAGTTTTCGTGAATCGTTTGTTCTGTGAACTGTGTAAATACATTCTTTCTAGTTAAAGACAGTGCTCTCTGTCTGTTTGCGGAGAGAATTCAAACGAACTTATTTAAACTTAGTTGAAGCTAACTGTATAAAAAAAAGCTTCAGTCTCGCAGCAAACTACTTTTTGAGCAGGAATAAATAAAAAATAGACACAGCTTTACTTCAGCGCAGGTATTCGGGTTACTCTGTTTAACTGGTCCTCTTAAATTTCCAAGCAAATTTTGTAACAGTTACATTGAATCAAATATTTATATTTTTTGCTGCATCACGCTGGGCGATGCTGAAAAAGCATGTACATGATTTATTGGTTGGTAATAAAGACTCGTAAAAGTTTAGAAGAAATTATAAATTTATATTCTTGGTTTAAAGACAAAATTTAGTTGTTTAAAAAGAAGCTGGCTCGTCCGATAATTTTACGAAATTCGATTTGCTTTCTGATTTAATTGCGGTGCTGAACTTCTTGAATAAGGCCAGCGAAATCCCCCTAAGTTACAAACTACCCTTATATTTAAAAATGCGTATCTCTGATGCCCAAGCAAAAAAAAAAATAGTTCTAGCTTTGAGAAAAGAGGATCAAATTTGATTTTTTATCTGCGGCTTCACAAGTGTCGCAACTTAGCAAAATACAGCAAAGCTTCTTCAGAAAATATTAAAAAAACTCGATCATTCAGCACAACAATGGTCACTTCACCATTCAGCAAATTTTGGTCATACTTTTGATGGGAGCGATGTCTATATATTTATAGCAAACTTAAATCAGACCACGTGGCTCAGACGACAAACTTTCTAAAGAAATCAATTTCATGCACCATGTGGTAGAAACGCAATTTCATTTTGTATAATGGCAACATTTATCACTTGATCCATGTGCATCTAACTGTGTTGAATTTTTCTTTCTGGTTTTTTAGTTTTTTGGTTTGAGTTTGTAATGCACGTGGTCGGTAGCGTAGTCATTGAATATTTTTAAAATTGGTTTTATTTAGCTGTGCTTGTTCTAAATTGCCTTCACTTAGACCTTGCCAATAAATTTCTCTCATATGTTTAAAGATTAAGTACGATATAGGTTTAAGTAAGGTAAGTTAATAACGACAGCCATAGACTGATAAAAGAAATAGACCGCGGCTGCTGACGATACACGTAGCAAACTTAACACTATGCAGAATCACTGCCCAAACCGAGGTCACATACTGTTCCGTTCCTAAAAATTGTCCACACTATGAAGATTCACAATTTCATAAAAAATCTCTTTGATTTCGCTTTGGTCCGGCTCAAATAGCCGAAGAAATAACAGTTTTATAAGTAATTTAAATATTTTACATTTAGTTATAAAAAAAATGGCAACACTGCTTAATTTCACGAATCTTGAAGTACATTCCAGAACTATCCGCTTGACCTGTTTTGACTATGACGTAATAGTAATAGTTGTTTCTGAATTGAGTAAATTTCAGAACATTCGAGAAACCTCACCGACTGGTATAAATAAGATTCGCTGAAAAGCAGTATTAATAATTCGATGTTTCGTTATGGTAACTTAGAATTGGAAAATTGTTAACTGTATGAAGTCATAGTTTTTGGTCGCAAGTCTTTGGTTGTCTACGTGATTTTGAAGAATTAAGCTACTGAATTTATTTGCTGTTGATTTATACTATACGGGCTCCTACGTGGATTGGAGCATATTTCTTAATAAAGAAGATATTGTGGTAGTCTGAGCTGTCATTTAGCTAGACTATATTTTTTGCTGTCGCTGGTTTGAAGGTCAGATCCAGCAAGAAGATTAACAATTATCGTTTAGTAGACACCGAGATTGTGTTATCGGCGAAGCCTTCTTTACAGGTGCCGAAAAGGTAGACGATTAAATAACGTACTAAGTTACCGAATAAATTTGCTACAAAATTTCAAAAGCTTTTTATCATCGGAACAAAAAAATTTCAAAAACTATTTACTAAATTCTACACATACTATTATTCAATTAGAAAGATGCATTCACGATTAACAGAGGAGATACGTCATCACATCTGAATTAAACAGATTACAAATGAATGGATTATTTAAAAACATCAAACACATCAAATTGCCTCGTTAGAATTCACGCTGTGAAAGGTCATGACGGTAATTTAATTTTTCGCCGGAAAGGCAATTTGCTTTACGAAACATCGATAAAACTCGTTTGTTAAACTAGATGGGAAAGCCGAATTGAAAGTGTAAAACGAATCAGATAATGCACTATTTGTAGCGGCAGAAGAAAGTGATGATGCACAGTTTGAATCGGAAGCAGAAGGCCTTACAAACCAATTGAGTGATTTTAAATTTTTAATGCGCCTTTGCTTTTGGTTTGATGTACTTTTTCACGTAAATTTGGTCAGCAAAAAACTTCAAGGGGGAAATGTTAGCCTTGATGATGGATTAAAAAGCTTTTCTAACTTGCTGAAATGGACAAAAGAATACCGCAAGGAAGGATTTGAGGATATCATCTCTACAACAAATGAGTTAGCAGATGAACTCAATATTCCAGAGGAAAACAGAATGTTTATAACAAAACAAACTTGCAGAAAAAAATTGTTTTTTTAATGAAGGGCAAGATGAAACTCTTGATGATTCCAAACAGGCATTTAAACGCCATAGATCTGTTAAAAATACCTACACCTAGTTAACACTTATGAAATAAATTGACTACAAACATACCGGTAATCTTCCAAATAGGGAGGCAATGAGGCATGGTCGCCGTCTCAACTTGTTTATCAGAAAAAGAATTTGAGAACAATCTGATTTTTTTGGGCTTGAGTATGTTTTTTGAGGTATAAAATTTATCTGTAAAAATGTTTCTTGAAAAAGAGTAAGTTCTTTTACGTCCAAATAGTTTATTTTAATATGCTTGTAGCGAACTCATCACCGCAAACCGTCATTTGTGAATGCCTTTGCTTCGATATTGCAAAGTTTTCCACAAATATACTTTGACACGTTATATTTTGCTCGCTGTAGGCTCGGCTTGCAGCGCCCTTCCGCTTGCTGCACAACGTATATCTACTGCCATGACAATCGTCATGTAATAATTTTGCATTTTTTAGTATTTTCTTTATGTTCGGCCTTTGCTTCCCCAAACTGATCGTTGGCTGATTGCGCCATCAATGCTATTTTGTGTGATTATTGTTATTATTACCGCCTTTCGTGTAATTATTTTCGACTCACCGCATACAGGATGTAGCCTGATCACCTGACCTACACCTCGTGGTTTTACTTGTAAAAAAGGTCAGACGTCATAATAATAAATCCATAAAATTACTCTGACGTTATATACACTCGCTGGCCGAATCGCCAGGCAGACATTCAGAGACATTCCGAGACAAACCGAGACTGACCGAAACAGCGATAGGGACGTAACGAAATAGAGAAAGAGACTCATATAGCTGTTGTGTAATTTAACTCGAGATTCATCCTTGCAACCTGATTAAGCGAAGATTCTACTTACTGTTTAACTCCGAAGTTTAGTGTTGTTTTGTCTATTCATTTCAAATTGCGCCCTTTTCAATAAAGGGAGTTTAAAGTTTACTGTGTGCCAAAACCATTCACGCTACATGCTAAATAACAGATTTAATCATAACATTGCTTTTTACAGAGTAAAATTGATTATTTCAACGCATCACTAAATTAATTTTTTGGGCGACAAGAAATTTTGGGTACAAACAAAGCTAAAGTATTCTGCTCGTTCATATTTGTTACAATTATGCTTCTTTGTAAAAGTAAGCAAAACTATGATTTGGGCCCAATTGTTTTGCCTCCTTTTTCCAAATCTTTTGGTCTGTTATGTCTATAATATTCTTTTAGTTTATGGGCTTGCAAAAATTAACAGAAAAATATTTTATATAATTAAGGATTAAATCAAAATCTGTAGCCTATTAATTAGCAGTAGTAGTTTGTTTTTATTTGCATCCAAAAGAACAATTGATTATAATTGAAAACTTGTATGTCAATTTTGCCAAAAAACAATTAGAAAAGACTTTGTGCCTATTCAATGCCAAACATGTTTAGCTCACTTTCATAAAAAATGTGCTAAAATACTTAAGAACCAAGCAATAGCCTCAAATAATTTTTACTGTAAATGTAATTGTTATGAACATAAAAATTCCCTTATTTCACATAATTCTGGTAAAGAAAAAATTGTAAGTAGTCAACCTGAAAAATATGTTAATGCTGAAAAATTAATTTCAATCTTTGTTGATGACAGTAATTCCGAAAATAAAGAACATGATAACTTAATTGGCCCAAATAGTCATCACTTTCAAGAGCAATACTTGGAAATTCAATCTACAAAATCATTGATCTTTAATAAAAAAATTTGTAATAGTTTTCTTATTATTTGTGTTAATATTAGGTCACTATCCAATCCTTTAAATTTTAGTAAATTAGAAAGCTTTGTTCATAATCTAAACCCCAAACCAGACATAATTGCTGTGACTGAAACATGGATTCAGAATAATTCATCTGGCCCATACTGTAATCTTGAAAATTATAATTTTATCTCTAACAGCAGAAAAGTTGCCAAGGGTGGTGGAGTTGGTTTGTATATTAAAAATTGCCATAAATTTAACCTAATTGATGAATTGACAATAATGAATGAAAAAATTTTTGAATCAATTTTTATAAAAATTCAATTACATAATGAAAATTTATTCTGTGGTAACATTTATAGATCTCCTTCTAATGACAATCATTTAAATGAAAACTTTTTGAATAATCTTTACAATTGTATCCATAATAGTAATGAATCACTAAACAAATGTTTTATCACTGGAGACTTTAATTATGATTTATCAAATCAAGATAATGAACATGTATGCAATTTTATTGAAATGATGCTTGAAGGTCATTACTTCCCAGTTATTAACAAACCAACTCGCATCACAGATTCAAGTGCAACAGTATTAGACCACATCTGGACAAATTTACACCAACAGCAAATAAAATCCGGAGTCATTTTAAATCCACTTTCTGACCATCTACCAGTATATATGTGTTTTAATCTTAATAAACAGAATTTGTATAGACCTCAACAAAAAAGATCTTTTACCCCCCAAAGTATAACCAAGTTTAATGAAATGTTAGAAAATATTGATATTAATGCAATACTAAATGAAACTAATCCTAATTTAGCATTTAAATTATTAATGGACAATTACAAATCTACTTTTAACTACTGCTTCCCTTTCATCAAGCAAAATATTGAAAACAAAAATAAACAGCCATGGTTTGATAATGATCTTTATTTATTAATGCTTAAAAAAAACAAGTGTTTTAAAAAGTTTCTGAAAAACAGGAGTGTTTTAAACAAAGCAAACTTCAATAAAGAAAGAAATACATACAATCGCGCCTTACAAGAAAAAAAACAGAGTTATTTTAGACAAACATTTAAGAAATTAATTAATAATTTAAAAGAGACCTGGAAAAATATAAACAAACAATTAGGTAAAGTTAAATCATCAGTATGTTCTTCCATATCCATAAACAATAATTTGGTAAATGACTCTCTCCAGATTACTAATTATGTTAATAATTACTTTGTCAATGTTGCAAATAATTTAATATCAGATTTACCCCAAACATCTCATAGTTTTCAAACATTTATGCAATCTCCCACATTGAGCACACTTTATCTCTATCCAACTAGTTTAACTGAAATAAAAAAATTAATCAGTGACCTTCAGCCTAAAAAAAGTACTGGCATTGATGAAATTCCCCCAACTATTTTAAAAAGCACACCAGACAATATATTAATAGCTCTGACACATGTGTTTAATCTTTCGTTAGCTTGTGGTGAATTTATCTCTGACTTTAAAACTGCAAAAGTAGTACCAATTCATAAAAAGGGTAGTGTAACTAATGTATGCAATTATCGCCCAATTAGCTTACTTTGCTCAATGTCAAAAATATTGGAAAAGTTAATGTACAATCGTGTAGTATTATTCTTAAAAAAACAAAACTTTTTTTATAAATATCAATTTGGCTTTAGAAAAAATCACTCAACTAGTCACGCAACTTCATTATTAACCCGTTTCATTCCATAATCCCCAAATGGGGATCACTTTCCGAAGGTGATTTTCGACTGAAAGCTATCTTGTGTCTGATGAAAACTTGTGCTTAAAATGCAGTATTTGACTCAAAATTATGTGTACAGGCAAGAATTGTATGCTAACGATATTATTTAGTTTGTTTTTTATAAGTTGTTTATTAGCGAAATGACGTCATGCTTTCATTGCAGACATTATTAGTAGCCATAGCAACAATAGTTAGTTTTGTGAACTGAAAGTCACCCATTACCTGTCAAAGAACCTCTATTTAAGGTAAGAATACTTATTTTGTGCGAATGATATTTCATGCAGTTGCTATAGTAACAAATGTAAACAACGTCCCATTTGGGGATCATGGAATGTACCATATACAATGTATTGTATTTTTCAGATGTCAAAACAACTTTTCTCCGTTAACGATGCGCTGGAGTATATTGAGGAACTTGATGTCCAATTGCTGGAAGATGTGGATACGATCGATGTGGTTGAACTTCCTCCTGAAAAAGTTGATTCTGTCAGCGATGAAGAAGAGTTTGCTGATGAGGAGGAGCTGGGGTTTGGTGAAAGCCAAGTTGTGTCTGTTCCAGGGTTTGTTGAAGTTTCATGCAATGCTCTTGACCTAGTACCAACTGCTTCAGAAGACTCACCAACTGCTCAAGAAAACACCCTGCAGAATATTGTTGACGGAGCTGAGTCAGGTGTTGTTGATCCTACTGAACAGCAACTTTCCAAAAAGAGGAAAACGAGTGTTTCTGCAAAGCAGAGGAGCAAAAATGCCACAACTCAAGTAGCTTGGAATGTAACCAAGAATAAACCAGACTGCTCTATCACAAGCAACGTGTACGATCCGTCTCCAGCTCGAGAAAATTTGATAGCTCTTCATGGTGATAAAACTAAATTTGAGATATTCTCTCTGATGACAAAAGGAGTTTATGACATAATGGCAGAACAAAGTCTGACATACGCTCAACAAAACAACTACTTGGACTTCAATTGCAGTGTGGAAGACTATATGGCCTTCACGGGAATTTTGATGCTATCGGGCCATCGTAGGCAGCCAAGGCAAGAATTATATTGGAGCTTAGACCCCAACTTTGAGTGCCCATTAGTAAGAGAAGCTATGCCCAAAAAGAGATTCATGGCATTGAAGCAACATCTTCATTTCAATGACAACTCCAAAATTCCAGAAAATTGCACTGACAGATGCTACAAAATACGTACGTTGATTTCTTGTCTCAACAAAAATTTCATGCAGTGTGGTTACTTACACTCTGATTACTCCATAGATGAAAAAATTGTTGGATATTATGGCCGCCACCCAATAAAGCAGTTTATTCGAGGTAAACCAATTCGCTTTGGCTTCAAGGAATGGGCCTTATGTAGCAGCAGTGGCTATACCTACAAGTTTTCCGTCTATCAGGGTGCGTCTTCAACTCCCAGAGAACACCCCCTCGGCTGCCATGTAGTGCTTGATCTTCTGCGTGATGCGCCTGTTGGGATAGCTGTCTACTTTGATAACTTCTTCACATCAATCTCCCTCATGAAAGAGCTTACCAACAAACAGTTTAGAGCTACTGGCACAATCCGACTGAACCGAGTTCCAAATCGCCCGTTTGGGGAAAAGAAGGAGTTGATGAAGAAACCTCGTGGTTTTATGGCGGCCGCTACTGACGAAAACACTGGTGTTGCTATTTGTTCGTGGAAGGACAACAACATTGTGACGGTTGCATCCAATGTGCATGGAGTTGAGCCATTGAAACCTGCTCAGAGAGGAGCAAGGTCTGTGATGATGCCAGATTGCATAGCAAAGTACAATGAGGGTATGCTTGGGGTGGACTTGGCTGATTGGAAGACCCAGAAGTATCGCGTAGGGATCAAAAGCAAAAAGTGGTATTTTTCAATATGTACGCATGCTTTGGATGTTGCTCTCGTCAATGCTCACACCATTTACAACCTAATGCGTGAAAGGCATGAGCAAGTTGATTTACTCAATTTTCGAGCAGAAGTAACTTTGTCCCTCCTAAAAATGGATACTCCGTCCAAGCCGGCTGGAAGAGGGCGCAAAGTTGTGCATTTACCTCAACGGGTCCTGATGCTTGCAGGAGAGCATCATATCGAAAGAACACCGGGAGGAAAGCAAAGGAAATGCAGAGTTTGCAAAGCAAATGCGCGGAAGCAATGCCCCACCTGCAATGCCGGATTTCATGTAGATTGCTTCAATGCATTCCACAAGCAATCTTAGCTTTGTATCGACTATTCACTAACACTGTTACTTTTCGACAAGTGTATTTTCAAAATGTATTTTCATTCAAATCTCAAAACCAAAGTTTTTGAAAACAAAACACGTCTAACCGTGCCTTCAAAGTTTATTTGCTTTTACCTCATCTTCAGTGCTCTATTTTGTTCTGGAAAAACTAAATGTCTTCACGTACTCTAACAAAATCTGGTGAAAATATAATACTTGGTTCTTTCCCATTTCGGGGCAGCAATTTAGCGACGCGCCGAAAATTGCGTTTTTTCATGGCTCATTGCTTCGCAACTCGCAAAAAAAACGCAATTTTCGGCGCGTCGCTAAATTGCTGCCCCGAAATGGGAAAGAACCATATTATGTATCCTTAGTGGTTGGTCTATTTAGCTCATTATGCCAGTTATTTCAGAAAACCGTATTATTTTTCAGAAGTAAAACGTTCATTTACGAATATTAGTAGAAACTCGTTATTGTCATCGCCATGGCTTCATATCTTCTACATGCTTGAATTTGCTAGCAGCACATTCCATGATCCCCATTTGGGACCTACATGGAAAACACCTTTTGGGTGACAGCATTAATTTTTCCTTTTCAATACATCTTAATTAGTGTAAGAGAGACAGAAAAAGGCGATTAAATCATAAAAAATATTACTGCGTCTTAATTCGGAATGTAACGGGTTAATTGAAAATATTGCTGAAGCTTTTGAAAACAAAGAACATGTACTTGGCATATTTCTTGATCTATCTAAAGCATTCGATACCATTGATCATAAAATTTTATTATCCAAATTATGGCATTGTGGAATTCGTGGTGTAGCGCATGATTGGTTTTGTAGCTATCTTAGCAACAGAAAACAATTAGTTGAAATAAATAATATCTGCTCCAATACTAAGTCAATAAAATATGGTGTCCCTCAGGGTTCAATTTTAGGCCCTTTACTATTCTCAATTTATGTAAATGATTTAAATAATTGCTTAACCTTAGGAAAATGTATTATGTACGCAGACGACACTAACATATTTTTAAAAAGTAATTGCTATGAAACCTTATATGAAGCTGCAAATAAGGAGTTAGGGAACATAGATAAGTGGCTTCTGGCAAATCGGCTATTTCTGAACACTGACAAAACACATTATGTGATCTTTCGCACACCCAAAACAAAGCCTCCCTCAAAAAAACTGACAATTTCAATTAGAAATAAATTTATCTCTCAGCAACCAAAAACGAAATTTTTGGGAATAATATTTCATGAACATTTAAGTTGGAAATTGCATATGAACTTTGTTCTACGAAAAATCTGCGTAAGTTATGGTACTATCAAAAAAATTTCAAAACACTTTGACAAAAAAACTTTGCTTGTATTGTATAACTCCCTGATAATCAGTCATATAAGATATTGTATTATAACTTGGCATATTGGTAATAAAACCACAGCCTCAAAAATTCAACGAATCGCTAATAAATTCATATGATTAACATTTGGATTACATCATAGAGCTAACGTTACTGGCATCTTGCGAAACAACAACGTAATGACAATTGATCAAATAACCGAATTAGAAATAACTTGTTTTATGTACAAATATATAAAAGGCATGTTACCACCATGTTTTGATCATTTTTTTCAAAATAACCTGATAAGCGACAAATTCACTAAATGTACAAGAAGCCAGTCCAAATTCTATCCTTCATTTTGTAGATTAAATGTAACTAAACAATCTTTAAGATACAGAGGTCCTCTTGCTTGGAATAAAGTCCCAACAAGCATTAAACAGATAAAATCATATAGTAAATTTCGTACAGAATTTCAAAAGCATCTTATTGCAACGTAATTTTTAATGGTAATAGACTTCATAAATTTTAAAACTTCTGCTGCTGGTTTTTTATGTTACAGGTAACTCCACCAAATTGTACAAAGAAATTGAAGGTGAAAAAGCCCGATGCGACTTCAAAGGCAACATCCAGATCATTTCGGCCCATCCAGTTCGATGAAAATTCACATAATTTAATTATTTTGCACCTATTCTTGTTCACTATTTGTATGTTCTATCTTATGCATATAAATTTTTTCTTTTTTTGTCCAGCCATATGCTTTTGAAATGGTCCTTTTGACCCGTGGCAGGATTTCTTTTGGTGGGTTTCTTTGCCTGCCTGACCCTTTTGGTCCAGACCCTTTTGGTCTTTGAGTTTGTTGTTTCTCCCACCCATGATTACACAACATTCTCTGACTATGGCTCGGATGTGTGTATTAATTATCTTCTTTTCGCTTTCCTTTTCTTATTAACATCACATCGCTTTGTTCAAAGGTACAGCGACCATGCACGACCATGCAAGCATAACGTTGTGCATGTAATAACGTACTTCGTTTAGTCGCTGCTTCCTTATTCACAATCTTTATTTCTACGTGCACTATGATTAATTTCAAGTTGATTGTGAGTAAAAATGAAATAAATAAATAAATAAAAATGAAAACAAAATAGGGCAAAGGTTGCAAATAGGGAGACGGTAACCAAACAATATACGTTATAACATGCACAAAAAAGTTGTGCATGGTCACCGCACCAGTCTCTTTAATTGATTTTTTTTTCTCTATAATGGTTTTTTTTTTAATCCAAACCGGAGCTACACCGAAACCAAACCTTTAAAAATACAATTTGGTAAACCTAAACAGGAACTGAACCACTAAAAATAAAATTTGCCGAATCTAAACTTGAACAGGAAAATTATTTTAAACGGTTCGACGCCCTGGTTACAACTCTAAAATGAAGTATGAATGGTGCTGCGCTAGCACTGTTTAGTGGTAACAACAAAGTTACTTTCCGCCAAAGTTGAAATCGTTCAAGGAGAAAATCAAGCTGAAGCTTGTGGTCAATCGCTTGGGTAAAACCACATCAAATAGAATCTGTCTATGCAGGTAGCAACCCAGCAATATTTCGAGGAGTTCAAGCTCAATTAACATTCCTAAGAATTTGGTATTTTTACTTTGCTTGTAGTAGCCTACCTGTGTACCGTAATATACTGTCATACTTCGTATCAGATACGAAGAACAAAAAAAATTGTGCACTAAAGTTGACTTGATTTTTATTAAAGGCACAAGCTTTGTGGGCTACTGGGCACTTAGTCAGGTGCAACGGTATAAATGCTTATTCCATTACTTATTCCATTGCACCTGACCAAATGCACATTAGCCCATGAAAGTTTTGTGCCTTTAATAAAAACCAAACCAAGTGCATATCAGCACAAAACCAAACCAAGTGCATATCAGCACGCAAAAGTGCCTGACATCAGTGAAAAGGAGGCCGACAAGAATGATTTAAAGGGGAATAACTTGACCTCCAAATCATCCCCTTGAGTGTGCTTATGAGTGATCGGTTTGTTAGAAGTTTTAAGAAAATTTTTGTATGGTGTCTAAAAAGTATTTGCAGACTCTTGCTCCTTTGTCGTGTTTACTCAAAAACAGTTAGCTTTAACATTTTCAATTTTGTTTCAATTTTTTTAAATGCTTTTAAAAAAGAGTTTGTAATACTAAAACAAAGTGAGTTACTTTTTAATAGCTTAATTGTGTTTTAGTGTTAGTTAAAATGGACTTTTTATACATTTGATTTTATTTTTAACAGAGTTTCTTGAAATAAAAATATATATAAAACAATTTTTTAGTGACATTTACAATTATTAATCGACTGAGATTGCTATGGCAGGATCTAAAGTAAAAACTATTATGGGCACAATGGAATTTGCTAGACGATTAAGTCTTCAAGATAGCATAGCCATGACCAATGCTTTTATAAATCTTTTTGGCAGAAGCAAAATTACTGAAATTGACTCTGCATATATGTATGCTGGTGGAAAATCTGAAGAATTTATTGGACAAATGGATATAAGACTTAATGACAATGTTGAAATTGCAACCAAAGCTAATCCATGGGATAACAAATTGTTAGATGCTGCTGGAGTACGAATGCAATTAGAAACATCGTTAAAACGATTGAAGATGGATTGTGTTCAATTGTTTTATTTGCATGCTCCTGATCATAGAACTTCAATTGTTGAAACATTGGAAGCTGTAAATAATTTATATCAAGCAAAGAAGTTTAAAGAGTTTGGTTTGTCAAATTATGCTTCTTGGCAAGTTGCTGAGATTTGTATGATTTGTAAAAATAAAGGTTGGATAATGCCCACAGTTTATCAAGGAATGTATAGTACAATGACCAGAATGGTAGAAAAGGAATTATTTAAATGCTTGAGACATTTCAATATGCGATTTTATGCATACAGTCCATTATGTGGTGGAATGCTGACAGGTAAACACAAGTTTGAAGATGCTGATAAAAATGAGTCTGGCAGATTCTTTGGAAAAGGAGCAGGTGAAATGTACCGTAATCGATATTGGAAAAAAGAAATGTTTGAATCAATTGAAAAAATCAAACAGGTTTTGAAAGAAGTATATGGAAATAATGTAAGCATTGCTGAAGCATCACTTCGATGGATTTATAATCATTCACAATTAGATGGTGCATATGGAGATGGTGTTGTTATTGGAGCATCTAGCATGGATCAATTTAAAAATACTATAAGTTATATTAAAAAAGGACCATTGGATGAAAAAGTTGTGAAAGTGTTTGATGAATGTTGGAATGTTTGTAGCTTTTTATGTGCAGATTATATGCGTTAACATGTTATATTTTGGCATAGTGCTAATTTTTCACATTTGTACTATGCAATATTGAAAAATATTTTTCAAGTTTAGTTTATGATATTTAAAGAATATACCGTAAAACGGGGTAACTTTGATCAATTTTGGAGGTTTCTAGCTTCCAACAACCTGATGCTATCAACAAGAAAACTTTTTTCTTACTAATCATAACACTCTGCCTCTGAGCTATCGAAAAAAATCTATTGATGACATCATAACAGTTTCGTGGCTGAATGCTTTCAATCAAACTGCTGAACAAAGTTACCCCATATTTTGGGGTAACTTTGATCACACATCAAAAACCAATGTAAAAATAGAGTGAACAACATTTGGATCACTGTTTTTATTTTTTAAATATTGTAAGAGTTCAAAAATATAATTTTTAGTTGTTTGAAAAGATATGTAATTTTCCGATAAGTCGTTTTTCTGAAACTCATCGAAACTCACTAAAACTTATCAAAACTCACCGGTACCAACATTAATTTCAGCTAGGGTGTCGTAGAACATCTGAGGTTTTTTCTAGCTCAGTTTTTTTGACTACAAATCAAATATTATTACTGTTATCTTAACTGATCAAAGTTACCTTGCTGAACAAAGTTACCCCATTTTATGGTATAGTTTAAAATTGTATGTTGTAGAAAATAATCACTTATGTTAATTTATATGGGGTGCCCAGTATTTAATATGTATAAAATTTGATAATTTACAGAATTCTTATCCTTTTTGATTGTTTACTCATACAAAAAATTTTTTTTTTGGTTTTCTTATAATAAAAAGACTTCTTGATGTTTGGTCAAAGTCAATTTTAAAAACCAATTAAAAAAAAACAATTGAACTTTATATTTGCTTGAGCCAAAATCAATCACCAAATTTTCTTGTATATCAAATCCTGGGCTCAAAAGTTTTTGTGATCTGTGCTTATTTACCAATAAACGATTTTAACAAATCAAATTTTAATTTTTTTAATGAATTTAATTTGTTTACTTAATTAATAATAATTGTTTCTTTTAATTATTTGTTATTTATATTTTATTTGCTTTTTAATGTTATGAAATATATAAACAATTACTTTTAATCCAATTTTTATATCCAAATTTCTGGTTTTAACCGCTTTTAGGAATACGAATTATTGTTCAATTTGGAATGCAATATGGTCAAGCCTTATTTGTAAAATAGGCTATTAAATATAATTAGATATTATAACTCATTTATGCATACTAAAAAAAACTTGATCAGTAAGCTAGTTATTTAGCCAGATTAAAATTCTATATATTTAAATTTTAACTTCTATGAAGCATATAGGTCTTTAATAGTAGCATTAATTGCAACTAAAACCCTTTTAAAAAATATTTTAATGTTTCTAGGTTTTCAAATTAAAATATACTTTCTTTGACAGTTGAAAAGATCTTTAAGAAAATGTTTGCAACGTTTTAGTTTTTTTTTGAACTTATGTTAAATTCTTTAAGTGTACTGCTATGATGTCATTTTGTTGTAAACCTCAAAAGATTGCTTCACAAAACCAATTGTACATCAATTTGCAATGCTTTATGATCAGTTTTTGTATTATTTAGAACAACTTGTTGCTATACATTATTTAGAAATATTAACATTGTGGTGGTTGGCTGGATTTATTGGCACATTTTTATCACTAGACTGATTGACTATGAAATGAAATACTTAGTGACTGTTTTGATGCACAAGCAAAATCTTTGATCTCCCAAAACACAAGGTCAAACCACTAGCCCACATGTAATTGATTTGTGATATCACAATTAATACTCTTCAAATTAAAAAAAAAATTGTGCAAAGATGATCTCATCTAACACAAGTATTAAAAACCATTGATGAACACATAAAATTCAAATAAAAACTACTGAGCCTGTCGAATAAGCATGAAACATTGCTAAGTCTGCAAAACTGAGTTCCATTTGTGCTTAAAGCCTAAATAGATCTAAATTTTAATCTTGGACTGCACACCAAAATCAGCAGCTAGCTCACAAAAATGCTGCAAGATTTTTGATTTATTGCTAGATATAGCTTAACATTGCCTCTGAGAAGAATTTATCATACAGTAATTACTGGTATGTTAGCAATGTCTTTCCAAATTTTATGTTTTTGTCTGTCTGCTCAACAATAACAAAGTGGTTTGAACTAGTATTCTCAGAAATCTTACTTATGACTCTGGCTGTCCAATTCTGTATTAAACAATTGTTTCAAAAAAGCTTTTCATTAAGATTTAATTATTGTAAATGAGCAATTTTTTTTGTCCTGTCTTAGATACAGAGTTATTACAAGTAAAAAGTAAGAAGTTACACTTAAAAATTGCTAAATTTAAACTTATTGCATTATTTATTTAAATATATAAAAATTGTTTTAAATTGTGACATCAGTAAAATAAAAAAGTTTATTATTTTTAAGCATTAGTACATGACAATTACCCACCAATCACACTGTTGTTGTTATTATTGTTGTTACTATTTCACTTTTAATCCAATCTGTTTCAAAAGATGGCCAGTTCTTAATTTTTTGGCCTTCTATATCAATTTTTCCCTTTTTTGTTTTATCTGTTTCATCCTTCACTTCAAATCCAATCTTTTTATTTTTCTCTTTTACCCTCACTTTTGATATTTTTTTTGAGAGAGCATGCTTATTTCTTTATCACTTTAAATTTAATGTTTTTTCAAATAATTATAAACTTTCTTGTGACCTTGATTATTGCATACCATTAGGTGTTTCCAAATCTGTTTATGTCGTTAAAGCTCTTAAACATGTCATTTGAGTTTTTCTTAAAACTATCTTCAAATCCAATCTTTTTATTTTTCTCTTTTACCCTCATTTTTGATATTTTTTTTGAGAGAGCATGCTTATTTCTTATCACTTTAAATTTAATGTTTTTTCAAATAATTATAAACTTTCTTATAACATACCTTGATTATTGCATGCCATTAGGTGTTTCCAAATCTGTTTACATCATTAAAGCTCTTAAACATGTCATTTGAGTTTTTCTTAAAACTATCTAAATGCTTTAATATAAATTCCTTTAAAAATCAATCTACACAAAAATTAGCTATATTTGTTCTAAATAATTATTGCAATATTTGTTACATAAACCTTCAAAAAGCTATTCCAACACAGCTTATTTTAATTTTAAAATAATTGAGGAAAATTTAGTCTTTTTTTCAAATGTTAGAATTTAAAATTGTGAATTTATAAACAAAATCCTTTTTTGGCTGAAAGTTTTTTATTCTTTAGATTTTTATTTTTTAGAAATTTTTATAATAAAATAGAAAAATCTTGTTATCAAGTTTGTAGCAAAAAAAAAAAAGAGAAAGAAAATGTTGCATTAAAAAATGCAAAATATATTTTTTCTGTAGTGTTTTTTGTATGTTGTATTTTAAAATGTATTTCTAAAGGATTGATGTTTTTTAAGCTAACTTGTAAATTTTTGTCAAACTTGGATGCAAAAATTTTTTTTAAATATTGGTAAATAATATGGTGTTTTCTGTTGTTTTCTGACAGTAATGTGTGTTTAAAAAAATACTTTTGTTACTTTTTTTAAATTGCATTAATGTTTTCAACATAAAACTAAACACATAATTAAGCTAAACATAATATTAAATATTTAGCTGTAACACTGAAAGAGCAGCTAATTTTTAACATTGATTTTGAATTTGTTTTGTTAAAGCAAATGTTTTATTGTTTTTAGATAATTTTATGATAAAATATTTGTTTCACAACAATTCTCCCTGCTACTTTTTGAATGCTAATTTACGATCATATTACTTGTTTGTAATTACAGAATTTATTGATTATTACAGAATTTAAGTATTGACCAACAGAATTTTAATTTTATTTTGCAAGTGTCAAAAGTTTAAAGAAAGACAACTTTTTATTGATTTTATGTTCTACTATTTTTTATGATAAATTAGAGATTATCTTGATAGGGATTAAGATGGATGATAATGAATATTTGTTTTGCTATGGTTTTCTCACTTGGCTTTAAACCATAAAAGAAACATTAGTCACAAACAAGTTCTGGATCAAACCAAAATCAATACTATCAGTTTTCTTGAGGTTTAAATTAAAATAAATTTTGGTGTAATCCAGGATTTGTTTTATAATTAACATTTCTTTTAGGATGGTTTTTGAAGCCTTTGCTCTGAAAAAAAGTACCCAGAGAGTTTTAATACACTTTGAAAAAACAATCAGCATTAATTTTTTGTGCTTTTTTTGCTACTTCTTTTACTATATAAATGAACCTTTTATTTATTGATGCTTAAATTTTTTGTATGTTTAAATGCAATTATTTTTATTGTAAAAATGATCTAAATCATAATTTTTGAATGTTTTATCTAAAACTTAATTTTGTATATTATATAATTTATAATTTCAGTTGTAGAAAAGTTGAGACACTTCTTCAAATAATGTTTTAACTTAATAACAGTTATTTCTAAACAGTTACACAATTATAAGCTTTACTTTGGATTTTAACTATTCTTTTTAGATAGACACTAATTTTCTTATTGATTTAATTAAAAAACATTTTGTTATGGCTGAGCATAAAGTTAAAACTGTTTTGGGGACAATGGAATATGGAAGAAAATTAAATTTTGAAGAAAGTGTTAGGATGACCAATGCTTTTTTTGATATTCAAAATAAAAAAAGCAAGGTTAAATTTGACTCTGCATTTATGTACACTGGTGGAAAATCTGAAGAATTTATTGGCCAGATGGATATAAGACTTAATGACAATGTTGAAATTGCAACCAAAGCTAATCCATGGGATAACAAATTGTTAGATGCTGCTGGAGTACGAATGCAATTAGAAACATCATTAAAACGATTGAAGATGGATTGTGTTCAATTATTTTATTTGCATGCTCCTGATCATAGAACTTCAATTGTTGAAACATTGGAAGCTGTAAATGATTTATATCAAGAAAAGAAGTTTAAAGAGTTTGGTTTGTCAAATTATGCTTCTTGGCAAGTTGCTGAGATTTGCATGATTTGTAAAAATAAAGGTTGGATAATGCCCACAGTTTATCAAGGAATGTATAGTACAATGACCAGAATGGTAGAAAAGGAATTATTTAAATGCTTGAGACATTTCAATATGCGGTTTTATGCATACAGTCCATTATGTGGTGGAATGCTGACAGGAAAATACAAGTTTGAAGATGCTGATAAAAAAGAACCAGGTCGATTCTTTGGAAAAGGGTGGGGTGAGGTTTATCGCAATCGATATTGGAAAAAAGAAATGTTTGAATCAATTGAAAAAATCAAACAGGTTTTGAAAGAAGTATATGGAAATAATGTAAGCATTGCTGAAGCATCACTTCGATGGATTTATAATCATTCACAATTAGATGGTGCATATGGAGATGGTGTTGTTATTGGAGCATCTAGCATGGATCAGTTTAGAAATACTATAAGTTATACTGAAAAAGGACCATTGGATGAAAAAGTTGTGAAAGTGTTTGATGAATGTTGGAATGTTTGTAGCTTTTTTTGTCCAGATTATATGCGTTAGTATGCTTGGTAAAAAAATTAATAATTGGTATTTTTAATTAAAAATTATTAATTTGTATTTTTGAATTTAACAACTTTTAACAAGTATTGGATTAAAACAATTTTACTATAAAGTGTTTATATGTATCAAAAGTGTTTTGATTTATTGGCTCGTGCATGAAGTACTGTTTTAACGAACACTTTTTAATTATTGAAAAAAGTTTAATTTAGCTTAACACTGCGTTTATGTATGTATGTTTATAAAAATTCTGAAGAAACTAATAAGATAGATAATAGGCTAAATGAAAATCTACTAAAGTTGATCCATAAAAATGTTGTCATGTAGGATTATTTTTGTAATTTTGTGCAATTTAAGCCTTACATATTGTTTAAAAATACAGTACACTCTGCTCATTATGACCACCTTGGGACAAAACAATTTGGGTCAAAATATCGGATGGTCACAATAACTGAAGCTATTGTGCGGTACCCAATTAAGCTTTCCAGGATTGTCTTATCTTGATCTTATTTGAATAACTTAGCTTAGACCCATTTTGCACCACAAGACACAAAAATCCATGTTTCACATTAAGCACATTTGCTGCTTTCTCTGCTTATCTTGGCAGCTTCTTGCATCGCTTGGAAGTTCTAGCTTTTCAGCTGCTGTAGCATCTATCCAAGCTAACTTCAGTGACATGTTGCTTTTGAAAAGAAATTTTTTAAATAACTGCTTTGTAGGTTTCTAATAAACCTATAAAAATGAATTCAGTTGTGATAATTGAGTGGCACAATTAAGAATTCAACTTATTCAATATTGGCACTTGTTCAAATATGAATTCAACTGTGATAATTTAGTGACACAATTAAGAATTTTTAAAATGAGAGTTGGGTTACTTAAGAACCAGGAAAACAATTTGATTATGATGTGAATTATTTGTTGATGCATTTGAGATGTTTTAAAATGGTCGCTTAGTTGACTTAATGAAACAGCAACAATTGGATTATGATGTCAACTGTCTTTTTACATGATTAAGAATTCAAGTAGGGCTTAAGACAGAAAGGTGCTGAAAAAAAACTTTCAAGAGGTGAAAAAATTGGTCACAATACCATATTTCTTTAAATAGAAACTGCAGCTTGTTGCAATATTTCATAATGTCAAAAATTATTTCATAAAGTTGCATGGTGTAAAAATAATTTGTAAACAAGTTGCAGTGCTGCTGAAAAATACTATTGTATTGTCAAAAGTCTAAATAATGTCAAAATGATGTGCATATAATATGAAATTTCAAATTGAAGTTATAAAGTTTGCAGAAAAGTATACCAGACAAGAAACAAGAAGAAAGTTTAAAATTTATATGAGAATACCCTATTACAGATGTAAAGTGGGAAATTCGGATTGTACCTATATTTTGTGCAGCTTCTAAGCAAAAATGGCCTCTCTCTAGAGAGAGATTTATTTAATATATATATATATATATATCTGTTTGCTTTACTTTGCTGGTACAGAGCTCAATAACCAAATAGTTAGAGCAGTATTTATTAATTAAAGCACTAAAACAGATTAAAAATTAACAATTTAAAATCCACGACAGCCCGTTTCATCCTAAGAATCATCAGGTGGAAACTAGAAAATTAAAAATGCAGTTAGTTTTAGTAAAAATAATACGTAGTTAGTCAAGCAAATAATACAATTCCTGTGGCGTCATAGAAGAAAAAATATAAGAAATGCAAGTATGGAGATTTGCATTCATTTAAAAAGATTTTTAATTACAAGCTTTGGGGATTTTCCCTAAATTTAAAATTAATTACAAAGTGCCAAAGAGAACATAAATCGATTTTTAATTACAAACTTCCTTCCCTCATTTTTAAATGAATGCAAACTTCCATACTTGCATTTCTTATATTTTTCCTTCTATGACGCCACAGGAATTGTATTATTTGCTTGACTAATTTAACTACGTATTATTTTTACTAAAACTAACTGCATTTTTAATTTTCTAGTTTCCACCTGATGATTCTTAGGATGAAACAGGCTGTCGTGGATTTTAAATTGTTAATTTTTAATCTATTTTAGTGTTTTAATAATATATATATATATATATTTTTTTTTTTTTTGTGCATTTTCTTATCGAGGCCATTTATATTCAAAGAAATACAGTATCTGAAGACTGGTAATAATAAACAGAGAATTTTCTTAGCAAAATTCTAGATTGTAGAAAAATGGTTATATGAAGTGTTCATATTAACCATGGTCATAATAAATAGAATCAACTGTATTATTAATCCTTTCGGTGCCGAAGAGAACGTAAATCAATTCTTGTTCACTATTGAACAAGTTTAGTTAATTACCTTTTAAATTTAGGGAAAATCCCCAAAGTTTGGGAAGTTAGTAATGGCAACCCCATTCCTAGAGGTATTTTATGTCCTTTAGCACCAAAAGGGTTAATTGTATTTAAAATAGTGCCTTAAATTATAATTTTTTGTTCTATGAAAGCAAATAATTTTTTACATCCTGAATATTTTGTGTCAGTCTAACAAATCTTTTTAATTGGCTACCAGATTTATGTATATATTCAACTTCTGGACCTGCCTTTATTGATTATTAATTTTTTTCTTCTAATTTGTATGTAAACTCTTGTTATGAAGAAATATAATTTATGCATCAATTTTTCTTTTGTTAAAGTAAATTTAGCAATTTTTTTAATAATATATGCCAGTTTTTTTTATTTATATTTCTTCATTAAAGTGTATTAATATTTTATAAATCATGGCATTAATTTTGATTTAAAACATAAAGCAGATCTTGATTTTTATGACATTGTGCCATGGCAGCACATTCTCTTATGCAAAAATTTTGGAAGAATGGTGATTGTTGACAATTTTTGTCAGATTTTTTAAACTTTGGAATTAAACCCTGTTTTGGTTTATATCAATTTATTGAAAAGTTTTAGTAGAAATTTTTTTGAAAATTCACTTTCAAAATTATTTTATATAAAACTGTTTTTAAATTCACATTTAGAAATTTTGGCGTTGTGATTATTTGTAATGTTTAATAATAAATCTTTTCTTATTTTGGCAATTAAAAACAAAATAAATGAAACTTATTAATTTATGATATTATTCCATTTTATCTGTTGCCTTTATTGTATTTCTGGATTGAATTTTATTTTCAAAATATCTAATCAATCTGCATTTTCAATTCATTTTTATCATTTTTAAATCACTCTTTATTGAAATAAAAATTCACTTTAGATAAAGTTTCTATTACAACCTTTTGACATAAATATTGTTGTAGAGGTTCTCGAATGGTCCACCAATTTAGTAACACAAGGGCATTTGGAACATAAAAGATCATAAACTTATTAAACCCAGGGGTCATTAAACTCTTTTTCAAAGAAATTTTAAGTTAAAATGTCAAGTGAGGTTTTTTTTATGGGAAAGGAGTTGTTTATGTAAATCTCAGGCTTTAGTGTGTCGTGAATTTATGCAAATTGGGAAGGAACCCCTGCTAAAGTAGCATTTTTTTTAAACAGCTGATTACATTGTTTTGCAGTGTAACAACTTATTAATGTTTATAATCATTACAGGTTAAAATATTTCTACTTCTGAACCATGGTATGTTTATAATTTCTTTTAATTTAAACTACACCTTGGAAGTTGGCAAGAATTAAATATGGAATATTTTAAGTTATTTATTGGTATATGGGTAAAGAAAGCCAAAAACTTCAAATACCTGGGGTCAACAGTTAGTAATGATGGAAGATGTGAAGAAGAAGTAAGGAGAAGGATCCAAGCAGGATGGATGAGTTGGAGGAAGGTATCTGGAGTTCTGTGCGACAGGAAGTTATCAGCAAAGGTTAAGGGTAAAATATACAAGAGTGTTGTTAGACCAGCCATGCTTTATGGAATGGAAACGGTGGCAGTGACTGAACGGCAAATGGGAAAAATGGAAATTGCAGAGTTGAAAATGGTGAAATGGGCACTGGGAGTGACAAGAAAGGACAAGATAAGAAATGAATATGTAAGAGGGACTGCAAAAATTGCAAAGCTGGGAGAAAAACTTCGGAATGTGAGGCTACGTTGGTATGGACATGTAAAAAGGAGAGAAGAAGACTACGTGGGGAAAAGGATGATGGAGATGGCAGTGCCAGGCAGAAGGAAAAGAGGAAGGCCAAGGAGAAGGTGGATGGATTTGGTGAGAGAAGACATGGAAAGGGTTGGAGCTAGGGAAGGAGATGAAGTAGACCGAGTGAAATGGAGATTACTATCGCGCTGTGGCGACCCCGAGTAGGGAGAAGCCGAAAGAAGAAGAAGAAGAGGTATCTACTGATGGAATTAAAAATGATTTTCAAAAATGTCATTAAAGTTTTTACTATGAAATTAGAAAATGTTACATTTCTGTTTGATTTATTTTTCTGATAACAAAATTGTCACGTGTCTTTTCCTTAATTTTTTCAGGTTGCTTTTTCTTTAATATTTTACATTGTTTGATTTGTTTTGCCTTTTCCATTTATTTAATTTTCACTGCTTATGTCATTAACCCTTTGACTGCTGAGTTTTTTTTCATTTCTGTGGATTGTCATTTTTTAGCAAAAAATTCATTTCAATTATGAAATCAATTATTAATCAAAGTTTCGGTAAAGAGGTTATTTTTTTCAACCAGACAACAATTGAGAAAAGCTCCATTTTGTTCCCAGATTCATGAAGCTCTACTCAAAAAAAAGTTAATCCAAAATTAAATCGACAAATGTTCGCAAACGGAGCTTCATATTTATTGAATATATTTTGATTGTAATATTTTTTCCTTTTTTTTTTTTTTCTTCAGTGACATCATAATCTGCAGTTTAATTTGTATCAATTTAGTCTCTCACTCGTTTTTATATAAAATTTAGTCTGTTAGTCAAAAGTACAGCCTGTTTTTTAAAAATATACATTGTTTTTTGCTGTTGTTGTTTTTTATGTGTGTGTAAATTTAAAGTTAAATAATATTGCTAAATTGTAGAAACCTGATGAGGGCTGAAGTAAGCTGAAAACGTTCTTCTTTATAAATAATTTTTAATGTTTGTTTAATAAAATGAAGAATGCTGAATCCATTGTTGTTGCTTTTCTCAATTGTTGTCTAATTATTAATCACTTTTGTACAGTATAATTATTGTTCACTATTTTTTATGCACTTCTACACAACACTCTAAAACTGAAACAAGCAGCATCTTGAGGCCTGTTTTTAGTACGACTGTGGAAAAGATTGTTCTCTGTTTGTTTTATTGATTTTTTTCATTTGCTTAGCACTCACTTCAATTTTAAGCACAGAAAGATCGATAAAAGAAACAAAGAATGCTCTTTTCCAGACTTGTAGTGGAAACAGACCTTTATAGCTGTAGATTTTGTAGCAGTGAAATGCAACCAGCGTCTGTAAAATTCCAAGAAATTTAAATGTGTGAGGAAACAATAAAGCAATAAAATGGGCATTTTTTTTAGGCTGCGTATGTTCCTTTGACCATATATCCTCCCTTGTAGGACAGATAGGATGGTGATTCTTTTTTCAGTAGATAGAAGCTACTTACAAGCTTTCAGAGTTGTCTTCTCTTTTTTGGTAGGCATGGACCAAAGTTGATTTTTGCGTTCAAACCATAATAATGAAAAATTGATGGTAGTCAATTTTGGCTGTCAAAGAGTTAATATTGTTATAGCATGGGTGTAAGCTTGATGACCTCGCTGTCCATTCACAGCTTTCTTCCATGAACTTTATAAATTGTATTTTGCTTTGTTTTATACATTGATTATCTTTATGAATCATCCAATTAAATAGTTAAAGTTTTTAATTAGTCCTTAATTTATTTTTTTAGTTTGATGCAATTGTATTTAAATGTAGAATAACTGATTGAATAAATTTTAATCAAAATGTATTCAATCACAGTTTAAAAACCACAACAGTCTGCTTTATCACATAGAATCGTCAGGTGGTAACTTATTGAAATAGAATATGTGTTATACAGTATATATATAATTAATTAAATTTTAAATCACAAAATTTATTTTAGCATTAATTTTGTTTGTCCAAACAGACTATTTTGCCTGGCAAGGCTCATCAAGTAGCAGTTAGAAATTTAGCAATTAGAAATATAAATAGTATTTGAATATTCTATTTGATTTAATAAATAAAATAGATGATTATATTTGAATAAAATTTTATAACTAATTGAAACAAGATATTTCTCTTTCTGATTGCATCTTGTATTTTATTTCTTTGTGTCTATTGTGTTGTGCTTGTTAGTGAGTTGGGGTTGGATGGTTAAGGTTATGGTTAAAAGTTTGTCTAAGTATGCGATAGACAGCCAGCATTGCTTAAGTATGCAATTGACAGCATACTTAGCAACGCTTGCTGTTACAAATTGATATAGAGAAAGTTAGAAACAAAAAAAAGTAAAAATGAGAGAAATAAAGACATAAATTAATAAACTTGAAAACACCAATATAACCATCAAAATACTTAATTATATATACCTTTTATTTAAAAAATGATTCATAAAAGTTATGACATTGCATAAGTTATTTCTTTATAGTAAACTGTAAATATAGCTCAGTGTTTTTAATTGTGCTGGGACAACTTGACATAGACTCACCAAAATTTTTTTGATTTTAGAAAATAGAAATTTTTGGTTTTTAATTGTTGGTAAAAACAGTCTTGGTGGTTATAACGTTCTTTTTCTTATAACCAAGGTTACCATTTGATGCTTATTTCTAAGATTTGTGCTTATTTTTATGAACATTGTCATAAAAAATTTCGATGTGCTTATTTCTCAAAAACGTGCTTATTTTAGAATTACGTGCTTATTTGTATTTACTTTCTACTAGTTTTGTTTTAGTTTTCAACAAAATTTCTAGAAAATGCGCTCATTTCAAGGTTTTCGCTTTATGTCCAAAGAAAAGAGGTCGTTTTTTGGTTGAAGATCAAGTGAATGTTTTTTTTAGCATTTTATTCATTGCTTCGCTTCCCCTGAATCGCGACCCAAAAGTAGGGCGCAGACGACTGTAGTTGATCAAACGTTAAATCACTATACTTTTTAGGGATGAAAATAAAAAAGTCTGAGAGAGATTCAAAACAAACACCTTTTTTTAGAGATTACTAGTTTTTAGGGACGAAAATTTGGAAATGTTAATTTTTTTAACTTCCTGGGATAACCGGAATTCGGATCATAAGTTTCAGATGGGTCCCAAATCTTTGCTCTCTATTTCCGCTCAGCATTTTGGTCGCGACAAAAAGGTTAAAAAGCACTGCTTTAATTAAATGCATGAATCATTCAAAACCAAGGAAAGATCGAAAAAAAGACCTTCATGGCTCAAAAAGGAAAACAATAAACATTTTCAGGCTTTTTTCATTTCGTTAGTCATGCTTATTTTATGGTCAGTTTGAATGGTAACTCTGCTTATAACACTGGAAGATTATTTGATAGCACTAATGGCACTATTTTTAAGCATTTTTGTGATTAATTAGTTGAGAAACAACATATTAGTGTAGCGAACTCATTGCTGCAAATCGTCTTTGGTGATATTTGCTTCAATTTTGTAAAGTTTGCCACAATTGTATTTTCACACCTTATGTTTCGCTTGCTGCAAACTCGGCTTGCAGCACCCTTCCTCTCGCTGCACAACGTTTAATTACGGCCATGGCAACTGTCGTGTAATAATTTTGCAATTTCAGTATTTTCTTTCTGTACCGCCTTTCTGTTGCCCCCCCAACTGATTGTTGGCTGATCACTCCATCAATGCTATTTTGTGTGATTATTATTATTATTACCACCTTTCGTGTAATGTATTTTCACACACCGCATACAGGATGTAGCCTGATTACCTGACCTACACCTCATGGTTTCACATGTAAAAAAGGTCATGCATCATAACAGAAACTCTGTAACATTACTCTGATGTTATATACACTCGCTGGCCAAATCACTGGACAGAGAGACAGAGATAGAGAGAACGAGACATTCCGACACAGACTGAGACTCATATAGCTGCTGTGTAATTTGATTTGAGATTCATCCTGGCAACGTCATCAAGCGAAGATTCTGTTTACTGTTTTATTCCTAAGTTTTAGTGTTGTTCTGTCTGTTCATTTCAAGTTGTGCCCCTTTTCAATAAAAGGAGTTAAGGTTAACTGTGTGCCAAAAACCACCCACTCTACATTAGGATCTAAATTGTTTGCAAAAGTTAACATTGCAGTGCTTGCCAAAATTCAAAGGCACATGTTTCAGAATTGAATTAATTGACTGCTAAATCATTGGTTTGCAATGCCTGTGTGTATTTCTACCTTTGTTAATTTCATACATTGTTTTTAACTCCACACAGTTTGACTTACACTTCAAAGAAAAAATATAGTTGTCTTTAGTTTTGAATGAAAAAGTAGATAAATATTTGGATAAAATCACTGCACTAACCCAAGAATAAAGCTGTTCATTATATGTATATACGTAACTTAAATAATCTGTGCTGCATTTATTTTTTGTGTAATCATAAACCAAGGTATGGCAATCATTTTCATATAACCAGTCAAAGATTAGCTGTTTTATGAAGAATGCAATTAATTAGGCCATTGGCTAGAGTAAGAAAAAGTTTTAAAACTTTTTCTTTTCTACCTTCTAAACATTATGATATTTTTTTTAGACTTATCTTTTAAATTGATTTGTTTTTATTAATTTTGCCCTTCAGAATGGTCTGTGAATGCATTGCAAAGTTGGTGAAGTTAAAAGGAAAAGATTTTCACTTGTTAATTACAGTAAAAAATGCTTATGACTATATGTTCATTTCATCTCAATATTTATCCTCCTTACCTGCAGGAAAGCAACAAAGGTGCTATACATTGGACAAGCAATTGCCTTAACCTGCTTCTGGTGATGCTAAGATATTGCTATCCAGTTGAAATTTTTTAGTTTTTTTTAGTTTTGTAGAAATATGGTTCAAATTTAAAACTGCTTGCCAAAATTGCCAAGCAGGGGAAAGTGCCATAAAGTATCTTTACCAAGGACACACAGAATGGCACAAATAGGTTTTGAAGTGAGACAATGTTGATTGCAATCACAACGCGCTTAATTACTTCACCATGCTGCCAACCAGGGCTGGGGAGTAGTGGTGATTTTTACTCCTGCTCCTATTCCTACTCCAGAGTAAAATATTTTTTGTTAATCCTACTCCTACTCTGGAGTAAAAGTTTCTCCAGTTGGTATCATTATCCAATTTCTCAATATTTGTGAAAAAATTATGGTGTTCTCTAAAAAAAAAGTCTTCTTGGAATCAGTCTCAGTTTTTCAATTGCAATGGTCTAAAAATTCCAGACAGTATGGCAAACCAATAATGCAGTAGATGAATAAGGAGTAATAAATATTTTTTGTTCCTACTCCTTGAAAAAATTGTGGCTCCTCTTACTCTTTATTCCTATTCCTACTCCCCAGCTCTGCTGCCAAATATAGTTATAATGTAGCCCCTATATCATTTTTTTTTAATTTACAGTAATCTTAGAAATTTCAGAACAGCAGTTAAAGCATTAAATTTGGGTTGGGTCACACTGTAACCTGTGGTTCAATGGTTAACCATCACTGTCATTGACAATGATAATCTGTGAGGCTCAATAGCACCAATCATATAGATTGGAAACAAGCATCACATTGTCATAATCATTACTTTACCAATTTTCAAAAATTAGAAAAGTTGGTGAAAGTTATAAGTCAGAGAAATGATGAAGTAAAGAAAGGTAAGCATTCATATAGTATACTGTGTGTTGAATGTGTCTTCATAATTGCTGGACATGTGTTATAGGCATAAAAAAAAAACAAAAAAAACAGTTAAGTTATACTCCATGCTCCTGTAAGCACAAGTTTTGATATCTGAACTTTAGTTGCTTTGTGATAAGTTTGTTACCATGCTAGTTAAATTGCAAATGAGTCTAGTTACAGTTGTTCACTACTGCAGAGGCAATATTTCTTATCAATTGGTGATTGCTTGCCCACTTGATCCTGGTGAAAGTTTTAGCTTTCATGGTTGTTTTCAGTTTTGTTTTTTTTTTAACTAACCAATCTTCAAAAGTTTATCAAGATTTTTTTTTGTTGAAAATCCAGTTCAATTTGATGAAACATAAAATTGGAAATATGAAATGAAAAAAGTATTTTATAGAAATGAAAGGGACCCATCCCCTGTTTTTCTATTTAAAAATTGAACACCAGCTTGAGTAAATGATCAATAGAACAAGACCCATATTGCTTGCGGAATTCTTGTGGACTGATCACATATGAAACAATTCTGTTACAATTTTATGATTCTTCTTGTTGATATACAATTTTGTCAGTATCTGCCATATAGTAACATCATAAACAATTAATTATGTACTTGTAAATTACTGCTTGAATCATTTAATTTTTTAATGTACTTACTCAAATACTTAACTCAAATGCTTATCACACGTTGCATTAAAACATAATCAAGACATTTTTTAGAAAAAAGCAAAATTGCAGCTTGGTGTTTTATATCTGTATTTTAAATATGGTATCTGGTATAAAAATAACAGTTAAATGTCATTCTAAAGATTAGTAGCCATAGAGTTTTTGTTTTGCATTGGCAAACTTAATATTAGTCATTATTGATTGATTCAATATCCCAAAAAATTTTTTTCTATAGGGCCATGTGATAAGATTAATGTACAGCTATGACAATAACAATATAATTTTTAATAGGTGCACAATATTTAGCTGCATATAACTCTTTAAAATTTGTTTTATTGTCCAGAAATAATATTTTATTTATTTAAATCATTTCATGCTTTTGGACGTGTACATGGTTCATACAATATTTCAAATATGATTTTAATAAATTTGAAATATGCAAAAACTATTTCATTATGATTTTTCTTTTTACTGTATAGCTTTACAATGTTTTTTCACATAGATATAAATTTTTTTGTCAATTTATTGTAAGACTTTTTATGGCTTTGCACAGAGTTCGAACTATTTTAGGGGTGTTGGAATATGGAAGAAAATTGAAATTTGAAGAAAGTGTTAGGATGACCAATGCTTTTTTTGATATTCAAAATAAAAAAAGCAAAGTTGAGTTTGACACTGCATTTATGTATTCTGATGGAAAATCTGAAGAATTTATTGGCCAAATGGATATAAGACTTAATGACAATGTTGAAATTGCAACCAAAGCTAATCCGTGGGATAATAAATTGTTAGATGCTGCTGGAGTACGAATGCAATTAGAAACATCGTTAAGACGATTGAAGATGGATTGTGTTCAATTATTTTATTTGCATGCTCCTGATCATAGAACTTCAATTGTTGAAACATTGAAAACTGTAAATGATTTATATCAAGAAAAGAAGTTTAAAGAGTTTGGTTTATCAAATTATACTTCTTGGCAAGTTGCTGAGATTTGCATGATTTGTAAAAATAAAGGTTGGATAATGCCCACAGTTTATCAAGGAATGTATAGTACAATGACCAGAATGGTAGAAAAGGAATTATTTAAATGCTTGAGACATTTCAATATGCGGTTTTATGCATACAGTCCATTATGTGGTGGAATGCTGACAGGAAAATACAAGTTTGAAGATGCTGATAAAAAAGAACCAGGTCGATTCTTCGGAAAAGGGTGGGGTGAGGTTTATCGCAATCGATATTGGAAAAAAGAAATGTTTGAATCAATTGAAAAAATCAAACAGGTTTTGAAAGAAGTATATGGAAATAATGTAAGCATTGCTGAAGCATCATTTCGATGGATTTATAATCATTCACAATTAGATGGTGCATATGGAGATGGTGTTGTTATTGGAGCATCTAGCATGGATCAGTTTAGAAATACTATAAGTTATACTGAAAAAGGACCATTGGATGAAAAAGTTGTGAAAGTGTTTGATGAATGTTGGAATGCTTGTAGCTTTTTTTGTCCAGATTATATGCGTTAGTATGCTTGGTTAAAAAATTATTAATTTGTATTTTTGAATAATGAAAAACTATTCAAATAGAGTTTTTTATTTTAGTGGCTAATAGTTAAAAATATTTAAATCTTATTGTGACCAATGCTTTTTATTCAAAAAAAAGTTTTAGTTTACCTTTGTGCTGTAGTTATGTATGTTGATAAAAGATCTGAAGAATTTATTAGCCATCCACATGACAGGGTAAATAACAATTTACTAAAATTGATTATGCCTTAATTATTTTTGTCTGACTAAGCTTTTCAGATTTTATGATGAAATTTATTTGAATAAGTGTGTTTTTATCATAACTTATTAAATAACTCTATTCGTAAATGAGAAAAAGGCAAAAATGTTCACATTTATCTACCCTCTGGTCCAAATAAAGGTATAGCAAAATCAAAATTATGTTGTAGTTGTCCAAGTTGTCAGTTGCTTTGTTTTGATGACCATTGTGATTTTATTAACTGTAGAATATTAGCACATTTTTGAAATTATCTATTTATCTAAGGCACTTTTCCATGTAAAAATTCTAGTTGTAAACCAATTGCACTAAATGAAGTTTTTTTTCATTTGTTTGTAAATTTCTTTGCTATAAAAAGTATTCTGTTTCAATGCAGAAATTTTTGTGTATTATGTTTGTTAAACTTGTATTGTAGTTACAGCAAAACAGTCTTGTTATTTAGCCAACAAAAACTCATCTCTAAGCTTTTCATGCAACATTCCTCAAGAGATAAACGTCGAAATCAAGAAAAAAAAATTTAATTGATTGTCTCATAAAGCTAAGCAAAGATAATTGGATGTTTGAGAAAGTTGATATTTGAGAAGTAATCAGCACAACATTTTCGAGTTGTAAGCAAATTCTTTTTGATGGCATAAATATGGCTGGCATGATATGATGTAAATGACTTTTAAAGCAAATAAATGAAAACAAATGGCCAAATAAAAGATCTGCAATAAAAAAACAGCAAAATTGTTTATCATTGAAATTTTGGGTGCACATAGGGTTATCTAAAAGATGTTGAACAATTGCAGATTCACTAAACATGATGCTGGGGTTGAAGATTTTCTAAAATGAGTGGGGGTGTTGCAAGAGTCCAGAATTTGGCCAGTTCTAATAAATTTTGACACATGTTGACGAATTCTGTCTTGTAATTGTTAAGGTGTGCAGCCTATGTACCAACTATTACAGTGGCACAAAAAATTATAAACTACATTGCTTAAAAGCAAAGTAGGCAACACATCCTTTTTGATTGCAGGAAGAAGTGGGCCAGATATAAAATAACACATTCTAATGCAAAAAAGCCTTTCCCACACATAAGTTTAGAGATGAGTTTTTGTTGACTATTTTCAAATTCTGTTCCACAAACCACTTGTTTAAATTGTTTTTAATTAATTAGCATCTAAATTTTTTTGCTACAAAAATGTTATTTATATTTACAAAAAATGTTTGTGCAATATTCATGTTAAATTTTTATTTGTAGAATAGTTGCAGTAGAGAGGTCTTTTTATTCTTTTGTTGAGAAATTGTTGTCATTTTTTAATTTCTGAACTATACTTATATTATGGTAAAATTTTAAAAAATTCTTGTATTAATTTTTGCAAGTTCAACTATAATCTTGTTGTTTTAATTTATATCTTTGTTGTTATTGTATTCCTCTAATGCTGAACATGGAGAAGCCATCTCTTAATTATTTAGGAAAGTTTTGTTGATAAAAATGTGATTAATGTTGCTTGTGACAAACATTGCAGGCATTAAATAGTCTGGGTTTATTCTGTATAGATAATTTTGCAGGAGTAGTTGTTGTTGCTTTTGAACTGTGAGTTGTGTATGCATGTGACATTAGGGTAGCTCAAAAATTTTTTTGGATTTGCACTACAATCACCCTCTAAAAACATAATGCATCATGAAAAACAACATTGTGCTAAGTATTTTTAAAATCTAACTTAGTTTAAAGGTAGCACTATTCCATTCAGTTTTGATGAATATTTTTGTTGTCTGTATTAGACTGCTGGTCTAATACCTAAGCATCTCACTGGCAAATCTGACTAACAGTGAGATGGCTTGACAGGTCAGCATCTTGACCCTAGTCATCACAATGTAAGTTGGAGAGTCATTTGCCTGAGTATAAGTCTCCCCTGCCAGCAGGAAGATGGGAATAGGAGCATTCTTGCATCATGGTTAACACGTTAAGTGCCTTATAACGGATTTATACGTCACGAAGCGTTATGTGCAGAGTGCCTTATGACGGAAGTATACGTCATAAGGCACTCACTCATCGTTTCAGTGCCAAGAACGGCATTCCGTCATGTTTGCCTGGACATTCGTTTTGCTTCGTTGCGCAGGAATGTGTGCGTGTGTTAGCATGTATGTGTGCACGTTTCTCATTCATAAAAAAGATTCCTACTGGGAATTCTCATACTCTTTCGAGCCGCTGAACTGTACTGTTATAAATTTTAATCTTACATAGGCTACTGTAATGGCAACGGTGAAAGGCCACGGTGAAAACTGAACAGGTACTGAAACCTCAGTGTATCATTGAGTACAATCAGTACATGTCAGGGGTAGATCGTCTTGATCAGATGATCTCCTACTACCCTTTCACCCGGAAGACAATCAAGTGGCCAAAAAAGGTTTTCTTTTATTTACTGGAAATCAGCCTTTACAACAGCTTCGTGCTCTACAAAGCTAAGAATAGTCAAACTAAGTTGACTCTACGATCCTTCCACTATAAGGTCATAGAAAAACTCTGCCGGATTTCCATCGACGACTACTCCAGATCATCTGATGACGATGAGCCACCACCAAGAGCTCCAAGTTATGACCCCGCTTCAAGCTTGAAGGGTGGATTTATACGTCATCAGCTAGCGGAATTCCCTCCTACTGAAAAGAAGAAGTTGCCAATGAGACGTTGCAGAGTGTGTTACAAGAACGGTATCAGAAAGGACACCAGATCTTATTGTAAAGAGTGTAAAGTACCACTGTGCGCAAAAACATGCTTTTTCACCTATCATTCTCACAAATCACTGTGAATGTCTTGTTTATCATAAGTAAATTTCAATGTGTATTTGTTTATCGTAAGTAAATTTGAATGTATATTTCCTTTTCAATATTAACCGTGCATCAAAGCCAAAATGGAAAGGAAAGTTCGTAAAACCTATAAACAGTGCTTACAAACGTGAGAGATAGGCTTACTGTACTGACTCCTTCGAGATAGCAATTAAGCACGAGATGACGTGACGGGAAAAAGTGCTTGGCACCAGCGTGCATGCATGTGCAATACACGTCTGGCACTTAAAGTGTTAACAGGCTTAGAACTCATGACTTATATATTTGGACTTCATGTGTCTCTTTTTTGTGTGTCTGTGTCGGCTTCTGTCCCTCTGCTAGCTGTGTCTGTTTTTACGTAAAATCAGTATCGGCCTATTTTTATGGTATAAGCTAGTAGTATCAGTATCAGTTAAAGATAACCGATACCTACCAATAGTTTTTAAGCACAAAATAAATACAATAAATTTTTGTTTTATTTTTTTCATATTATACTCGTAAATATAAAAATATTTTGCTATAAAAACTGTCTGCTTAATTTCTTCAACTTTCTTTTACAGATTTGCAATAATATTGTAATGAATAATTATAGATAAATACCTAGAAAAAATTCCAAATGCAATGCCAAGCTAGATTTAGTAAGTACATTCTTTGGTGCTGCTTACAAAAGCTTTTATTGATGGTGCTCAATAGATGAAAAAGTATTAATAGCATTGGCTGTATCAATATCAGCTCTAAATGCTGGTATTGGTAATAGTATTGGTATCAGCTTAAAATGTGGTATTGGTACATAATTAATAAATACCACATATGGTTGGAAAACTTTTTAGAAGTAGCTTTTGATGTTGCTGGGCTGATCAATTTATAGTTGTTTCAATAAATCAATAAATTGTTTCATAAGATGCAGATCTTGTCATAAGAGCTTCAGTTGGTAATGAGCATGTCATCCATTATTTTACATACACTAATAAACAAAACAAACATATATCTCGGATTCCAATCTCTTGCTCTTTTGTAAGCATAGACTGGTCATGAAAGAGCCAAATCTTGTAGCAGTACAGCACTTTTGATACCCAGCAAGCATGATGGAATACACCTGGGCACTTGAGCACAACTCCACTTGGCAGACTCTCTCCTAAGAAAATGATAGTAAGCTGAAAAAGTTCCCAATAGTTATCTGTGGGTGTTTTACACAAAGCCGTGTGGTGACAAAGGATACAGTGTCATCAAGAACAGGAAAGATGTGCTTTAAAAGTTCATCTGATAGGGCATGCTGATAATGTGAGTGATTAAAAAAAAAAACACTTTTGCTAAAATCTCTTTGAAAAGAACAACATCAGAGGAACAGGACATTCCAAATGAAGCTTCAAAAGCAGTTTGTAGGATTAATTCCATTATGTAGTGCCTACAAGCCAAATACAGTAAATTTAATGCAGTAAATAATTATATTTGAAATGTTTTTCTGATTGTAGCTTTATGCATTTGTGTCTGTTACTCTGCCAAATGCTTTGGTGTAAGATTTTTTTCAATCTTAAGTAATTGGACCCAAATAACTACTACATCAAGAAGATGATTTTTATTTATATTATGCTGAAAAGATACAGTGTTTTTTGATCTACATTAGTCCTCCACCAATCAATTTTAATCATGTGTCAATCAATTTTAGTCACTTTTGATCAAATTTAGTTCTGTGTCAACCAATTTTAGTCATGTGGCGATCAAATTTAATTTTATGTCGATCAATTTTAGTTGTGTGTTGACAAACTTTATTTTTATCACTATAAGTTTTTTTTGTTAATTAAAGCCTTACAACTATTGCATTTTTAAAAATAAATAAGAATATCATAATTTTCCAGAATACCTCAAAGAATTTATTTGAATATTAAACGATGGTCAAGTTATGTGTCACAAACTTTGTTCGGGAATCCAAAAGGACCACTTGAGCTAGGTAACCCGAATACCTGCGCTGAAACAAAGCTGTGTCTAAATTTTATTTTATTCCGGCTCAAGAAGTAGTTTTGCTATGAGCCTGACGATTGTACAGCCGAATTAACGAAAGCTCGGATTGATTTTGTCGAAGACTTTTCTTCACAACAGACAGAGACCGCTGTCTCTAATAACAATAAATGTATTACAAAATCACGACCGACGAAATTCTATTCCATGCTTTGCCACACTGCAAAACGAACTCAACACTATAACTCGACTCAATCAACACAAATAATTCTACCTCTGTAGAACAAAACTGCCAACCACTGGCACAAAGTAAATTCAACAATTGTCCACCAACACAAAATCTAACGGTCCACCTCCTGTGGCCAAACAAAATCACCTTTGCTCGAGCCGCCACTCGAGTCGCTTCAAATTACCTCACAACAATAATAATCATCCTAATCCTCGCTACACAGCAGCTTTATATAGAAAACAAAATCACGTGACGTAAACTTTCTCATAAATTTGAGATTGAGCCAGAAACCCCTGGAGAGATCGTTACGCGAATCAAGTGGCATATACGCGAACCTTCCAGTACAATGACGTTAGTCAAAACATATTACGTCAATACAAAGAGAAAAAAAAACATGTATCGAGCCATAGAACAAATTGGACGTATACCGCAAACAGCGCTCAAAGAGCTGCATTTATTCTCTTATAATAAAACTACAAATTGCTTTTAACAGGGATACACTACATCGTTATGATTAAAATTATGAATGAAGTGTGACATTATGTTATGTGCTTCATTTAACAAAAAAATTAGGTTTTGTGTTTCAAATCTCACTTTAGATTTTCAGAATATGTTACAGTAAACGACTTGAAAAAATACAGTAAACAAAAAAAAGTGAAACTTAGAAAAAAACTACAAAAAATTCAGTAATTTCAGGTTTTTCAGTTATTAATAGTTAATCTATCATAACTCATATGTAGGTATTTCAGCATATTCCTGTAGAATCCCTCACAGTCTTTACTAGTTATTTCTTCAAACTTTTTCTTATTGCGTCTTTTAGCTGCTCCTCTGATGTGCACTTACTTCTTATTGCAGCATTTTTCCACTTGGAAAAGCAGTTTTTAATCAGATTTAAGAATGGACAATAAGGTGGCAGATACAAACCTGAAAGCTATCCTAATTTAATATCTGTGCATGGTGTATCCTGCAGTTGTCCAAAATCAACATTGGCTTTTCAACTCCCAAAATATCGCAGAAACCTTTGACTTTGGTGAGGCACTGCTGAAAATTTTTGGCTTTCATGGCTTTATCATGAATTTTATAAAAAATCATGTTTTCAGAATTCATGGTGGAAAAAGTAGGAATATCTCAGCAACTACTGAGATATTCCTACTTTTTGGATATTGCACAGAAGTTGTTGCTCGAGTTCCTGAAAGTGAACGGCCCCTTCTTTCGCCTTGATGACACTAAAAACCCAACTTCATCGATGAACAAAAATGATTTTGTTTGAAAATTCTGCTGCAACTTGCGAAATCTTGTAGGATAATCAAACCTTGATTTAATTGTGCTTTCTCTGTTTCCTGCAGCAGGTATTGAATCAACTCTCTTGATTGTGTAATGAAATGCGCTGAGGCATCTATCAATACAAGATGTTAAACTGAGAGACTGTAGGTTGACTGAATTCTTTCTTTTAGTTCCTTTATAGTCACCAAACAGTTGTTATCCACCCACCCACTCTTTTTTACTTATTTCTTGCTCAGCAGTAACACCTACACGAAAAACATATACAAGGCAGCAATAAGCTTTTATACAGTGCTGCATATTTTGCATTAAAACATCAAGTTTTTAATATTTAGTGAGTCCTCCTTTTGCTTTGATGACAACCTTCATTTGTCTAGGCATACTTTCAATTAAATTTTTGCAAAATTCTTCAGCGATTTCACAGATCCAGACTAATTTGATTGCTTCAATCAGGGCAGGAATATTTGAGAGATGTTTATTAGCAACTTCATCCTCAAGAACAGTCCATCAGTTTTCAATGAGATTAAGGTCAGGACTGTTCCCTGGCCACTACAAGAGAGTAATTTTGTTGGCCTAAAAAAAGTCTATTACAATCTTTGAACAGTGGCTTGGGGCTCTATCTTGCATATACAGTGATGCCAAAAAGAAAGTCCGCACTTGTCATTTTTTAAAAAAAGGGGCAAATTTAATTAATTGAATGTGATTGTTTAAACCAGGGCTGCAAACTTGAAGCATTTTTAATTGAGTTCAAGTTCAAGTTCACAAAAATTTGCAAGTCCGAGTTCACAAAATAGAGTTGAAAAAATACAGTCGGAATAGAGTTAAGAGGATAATTCAACTGCGAAAAACTGAGCACATGTTAAAAATTGCTTTGTCATCAATGTTACCAATTTTAATCTATTATTAAACAAAATAAAAGAGGGTAGCAAATTATAATTGGGCACCATCGCTGAGAAATATTATAGTCAAATTTACTCATTAAATGAACTCAAACTCTACAAACTTTTTTCGAGTTCAGAAATTTTTATTTTTCGAGTTCGAGTTTGGCCAAAATTGCTGAGTTCTTGGAGTTCGAGTTCGTGTTTGCAGCCCTGGTTTAAACAACCTATACCTCATTTGAATCGCCTTTTTTCCTCTATAATTTTACCTGTTCACATTTGAATTTTAATTGATTTATTCTTGTGTTCACGTCAATTTATAAAATTAACTTCAAATCAAGAAGGCAAAAAGAAAGTCTGCACTATGGAAAATTGAATTTAATTGTAAATTTGGAACATAAATGCAACATACAACCAGAACACAACTAACTAGTTAATATTTAGTAGCATAGCCCTTCTGCAACTTGACAGCCTTCAATCTTTTTGGCATTTCTTGAATTAGTTTGCGGCAATACTTTGGTGAAAGGGCATCCCACTTCTCTTTAATTTTTGTCCAAAGTTCTTCCAGATTTGAGATTTTATCGTTGCATATCTGTTGCTTGATGTAATGCCATACATTTTTGATAGGATTGAGGTCTGGAAATTGTGCAAGCCAATCCAAACATGGAATATCATTCTCTTCAAGGAACCTCTTGACATTGCCAGCTGTGTGAATGGGAGCATTATCCTGCATGAAGATGGGATTACCATCTAAATTCTATCCAAAGTAGGGTAGAAAATGCTCACTCAACATATTAATGTACTTGGTTGAATTAATTTGACCTTGCAAGCAAACTATAGGCCCTGGACCATTGGCACTAATAACACCCCACATCGTAACTGAACCTCCACCACCTTGCAGCATTGAAACTGTGCACCTAGGATTAAATTCTTCTTCCTTTGATGGACATACTGCCTGCCATCACTGCCTAGCCTATTGAACTTGCTTTCGTCGCTAAAAAGCACTTTCAACCAATATCAAATGTCATGATCTTTATTGCATCTGACGAAGTTCAGACGGCACTTTCTGTTCTTTACAAAAATCATTGGCTTGCGTCTTGCGATACTACCTTGCAAATTAAATTTCTTCAATCTATTCTTAACTGTAGAAAGAGAGCATTTTTTAACAAGATTGCATTGTTGTTAGATTTGGGGAGCCATTTAAAATCTGTTTCTGAGGCTGTGGATCTTGATAGCATTGTCTTCCCTGTAAAAAGTAACTCTAGGATGACCAGATTTGGGGGCATCACGAACACTGCCAGTATTTTGATGCTTATACTTACTGTTTAAAGCATTGCTTTTTCAATATTTCAGGGTAAGGAGTCTTTGTGAATAGGTTCAAGATGTAAATCTGCTTTGATTAATTTGGAGGTTTTGTACTCTTTTTTTTCTTTAAGAGACATGACAGTTCTTGAACTGTAGATTTGAGCTCTACAACAGCATTAATTTTTAATAGTCAGAAATTCTTGTCATAGGTTTGTTAACATCTTGGATCAATTGGCAAGCATCAATATTTTTTAAATGAAGTGATGGAAAATTACTTAAAACAGTTACTAAAATTGAGCAGATTTTATTCTACATCCCTAAAAGCATCAAATGAATGTCCTTAATATTATGGAGAGGTTTTTGATCATCTTGTTTTAGCTCTACTCTTTCAGTACCTATGCAGTTATTGTGAAGAACAGCTTTCATCTTGGCTGACAATTTCTTCAGGAGAGTAGAAGTCAGATACAATTTTAAAATGGTTTCAGCAGTTAAGCAGCTCAATCTGTCATTTCTGTACCACAATAGCAAATTAAACAGAATTTTTGCCATAAGCACAGAATGAAAATAGAATCTGTGACAATTACCACAATAGAAATTTAAATCAAATTTTAACCAAAAAATGATAGAAAGTATATTGAAAATTGCTAAACACTGGGAAGATCGTTTCAAGCCAAAATGACAGCATCAGAAGAAAATTGTTTGGGCAATGCCATTTACCAAATTATGGATACCTGAACTTTCAGTCAGAAATAAAAAGAAACTAAAACCAGAAGCAGCTATTGTGTATAATAACCAACCCACAGTAGCTACTAAATTAATGAATTACAAAAAACTATCTCAAATTTGTTCTAACAAAGATAACCTGTTCATATGCATGCGGGAAATGCACTTTATGTGGAGACTTTAAAAACTATCAAAACATGATTAAAACAATTAATTCTATTATTTCATACTCAAATAACAAAAAGTTTAATTTAAAAACATCATCTTACTTGCAATTATGGTGTTTACATGGCAGAGTGTAAATTTTGCAAAATGCAATTTGTAGGAAAGACAAAAAATAAATTTTCTACCCAATGTTATTATCATTTTATTAACAATTTATTATCATGTTATTAACAATAACAACTGATCGTTCTGGAACCAATTTAATGTTAATGATGACAATGACTGAGCTGTGGCCCCCTTAGACATTTTTATAAATTTTATTTCAACGTTTTTAATGCTAAACCTGACATCACAGAGTGCTTTATGGTTATATTTGTAGAACAACCGCATAAAACTTTATTTGACTGGTGTGAAAATAAATGGATTATTATTTGAATACTAAAATATTAATAGAATTTTTCTGCCTTATTATTGTGACTGACTTTTAAACCCATTTATTTGTTCAGTATGTTTCAAACTGCACACACTGTGAAGAAAGTAGAGCGACTTTTTTAATTTTTTTAACCAACGCTTTTAATTTAAGCAGGCATTTGCAATTTTCGATTTTGCATATTTTAAAGTGTGTATATTTTCATTTTTACATGATTGATAATCATGATGTCTGCTACGGGGTCTTTCAGATAAACCTGCACAACTTTAAAATTGTTAGCTTAAGAATCAATATCTCATGAATTAAATAAAAAACATTGATGAAATATTATTAGTTTATTAAATATGAACAAAAGACAAAGAATTTACTGAACATGACCACCTTCAGTTTGGATAATGACCTCCAAACATTGGCGAAATTTGAAAACAGCTTGGATGATCTCTGCCCTCTCTAGTGAAGCAACTGATTTTATGATGTCCTTCTTAAGGGTAATAATGCTGTTGTGAGGCCTTGCACAAGCTTTGGCTTCAATTTGTGCCCAAAAATAATAGTCAAGAGGGTTGAGATCAGGTGAATTGGAGGGTCACAAGTCCTTCTCTCAGAATCTCACGTTGAACCTCTTAAGCAATTTGATGGTTTATTTGGGTGTGTGAGCTGGAGCTGAGTCATATTGGAAGACATAGTTCTTGCCAGTAGCTTTACTGCTTATCCAGGCCAAGATTTTATCCTCCAAAACTCTGGAATACAGTAGAAGAGGCAATATAGCAATCATTTCATTTGCTAAAAGACCTATCAACCATAAAAATCTTTTCATCTGAGAAAAACTTGACAGTTGAACCATTTCTCTTTAACAAATTCAACAACTTTTTGCACTTTACCAAGCAAACTTCTTTCATCTTTGTGGTAAGTAGATGTCTCTTACCTTGAGCTTAAGATTTTAGGGCCAGTTGCTTTATGCCTTTGTGGATAGTGGTCTCACTGACTGCTCTTTTTTTGGCCATGTTGAGAATGATGTGGTAGGATTGGCTTTGATGCTTCTGTAAAGACCCCAGAATTGTCAAAACGTTTGCAAACATCATGCACAGTCTGCCTGGGATATTGGAGACTCTTTGCTATGTAAGCAGGACTGTGACACGCACAACAAAGTTCACATATTGCTGAACATTTGCTCTGTTCCATTGCATAATTTCAATTTCAAAGAGCCTAAATTTTAACAACTGCTCTGTCAGACATTTATTTATAACTGAGTACATTGAATGTTTCTGAATTACACTGAATAAGGTTGCCAATGAGATTTTTAAAATGTATGAATTTATGTGAATAACCCTGTATTGTATCATTTGCCTTGTAGCTTTTATTGAGGCTTCACTTTCTCTCTTGGAGAGTCAAAACCCAATTAGAATGACTAGTCTTTTTTTTTTATATTTTTTAATTTTGATTTTTTACATAAACTAATGATTATAGGTTGAAATTGATTTTTGTTTTGAGTTGGTTAGTTTTAGTTTTTAATTTCTATATTAATTATTGAACTTTGACTGATTTTATTAATGAATTTATTTTTTGCAATCTAAATTTAAACTTACAACTGATAACCTTATTCAAATAGAACTAACAACTTTATCCAGATACAACTAACAACCTTATTTAATTCATGTATTTACTGTATCACCTGTTAGACATTATAAGCAAGATTTATATTTTTGGATTAAATTTTATAGTGGTGTGCTTTTTAAAGTCCTTACTGAAATCATATTTTTGTACTGTTTTTTCCTAACTAAAAATTTTTTTATAAAGTTTTAAATTTTTTATAAGAATTTTTTTATTAACAGCTTGATTGTTAGAGCTTTGCCAAGCATTAAATGTTTTTCTCAAATTAAGTAAAATTTTTTAAGTTGTAAATTTTGTTAGAAATTTTAACAGATTTGAATTATCCTCACCCTTTTTCTTTTTTTGTCTTTTTAATAATAAGGTTTTCACAACAGCCATCAATAATTTTTCTGCAGTTAATATACTTGCTAATAATCATTACAAAAAGGACAATGCCTGCTGCTGAACTCAGGTATGTGTGTATGTTTTTTAGTTTATTTTGTTTTTGTTTTAGCAATTGTTATATCAAGTTATTATAATGATTTAATGTAAAAAGTATTGATGATTCTATGCTTTTTTTATTCTTTTTCTTTTCAAGAACTATGTTACTTTAAAAAGAATATTCGTGTAGCAAAGTTTTTATGTAAAGCTGTTAAATCCCTTCAGGCAATAATGGTCATTGAAAAGGGTTGACAGAGTGCTTCTCTTGTGTAGTTTGCCAGTTTGTTAAAGGAGTAAGGACATACTAGAATTTAATAAAGCTATGTAAATTTAACCACAGATATTTCATTGCTTGCATAATTAGTCTGAATATATTGTTTCTTAGAAATTTGTTAAATAGTAATTTGCACTGAAATATTTTTCAAAATTTAAGTAATACGTAGAAATGCTTTGAGAAAATTTATGGGTGGTGTTTTGAGCACATCTGATTCTGACCAGAGTGCTGATGAATCTTTATCATCACATACTGATAAAAACTCCAGCAGTACTAGTAATGGGAATTTTTGGTATGATAGTGATGACACCACTACAGATGATGAAAAAGAAACAAAAATAGCTATCATCAGAAATACATTGTAGGAAATAGGATTGTATTATAGATATCTTGTTTGTTTCTTTTGAAATATTTTTATTGCATTAGTATTTTATCTAATATTTTTTGTCTTATTATTACATTGATGTTATATATTATTAATTTGGTTTTGTTACAGTTTGTTTAAATTTTAATCATTGATAACTTTACTATTAGTTATTGACACACAATATTTATAAAAGATTGATATTTTTGATTATTTTATTGTATTTTGTGAACTTTATTCAATACTACTGATATTATGCTTTATTATAAGTTTGTAAAATATTGCTTTTGTTTTTTTAACATTGATAATCAAAAAGTAGTAACTTTTAATGAAACTGAATTATTACAATTTATTTCTATTAATGCTATATTTATGTCTGTATATATTGTTGCACCTGTAACATTGGGGTTCTATTTATCAAGTGCTTTATCATTTATTTGTGTTTTAAATGACATCCCATGCACATATTAAATTCAAAATAAAATTTTCTTCTCAGAAGCATTGTCAAAATTATTTTTAGTAGCAGAAAATATAAAAATATTGTTGCAAAATGTTATTGATTTTCATATGTTCAGAAACAAAAAATTTTTATCACTTTTTTAGTTGGATACAATATTGAACTGATCTGTGCAAACATGCAAGCAAGTTATACTAAAACTTACTGCATTAGTTAAATATTTTTTATTAAACAACTTTAATTTTTGCAGTGAAGGAATTCTTTATGGAATGGGTAATCCATTGCTAGATATATCTGCTAATGTTGGAAAAGGTTATTTAGACAAGTATGTTTAAAAAACTGAGTAGGCCTAATGAATTTTATTTTTGGTTTTTTAAATGTATATAAAAACTGGAATTAATACATATGTTCTATGGATGATTTTAACTATAACTTAGCAGTATTTTTATTATCTTTTGAAAAAAATTTTCCCTTTTGTACTTTTCAGTCAACATTTATTAAGAAGAGTCTTCAACAAATACAGTGCTATAAGTGATAAAAAATGTATAAAATTAGGATGTGATAAGATCCAAATTGTTAAGGAGTTTTGCTGTCTTGGAGATATGATTGAGAAAGATGCAGCAGGTTAGTGACATCAAAGATACATGCCAAGTGGAGAAAATTTCATAAACTTTCAATGTGCTTTGTAGTAAAATGCTTTCTCATAGACTTAAATAGGAAGATTGTATAAAGTATCTGTAAAAAGAGTGATATGCTATGGAGCTGAATGCTGTGCAATGAAGATGGTTGATAACAGGCAAATCCAGAAAATAGAATGATTTAAATGATATGTGGCAAGACTCTCTTGGACCAGGTCTCGAACAGTGTGTTAAGAGAGTGGACAAATGTTGAGAATATTGAGAGACATTTAAGAGCGCATTGTCTAAGATGGTTGGAACATCTCAAGAGAATAAATGTGGAGAGTTTGACAATAAGAGTTTATGAAGATATAAAAGAGGGCAATACAAGAAGAGGAAGACCAAAGAAAACTTGGGAAGAGATGGTCAAGCATGATATGAGAAAAAGAAACTTGACTATTGAAGATGCTAATGACTGAAAAATAGAAGCATTGCTGCACACAACTGGATAACACTGGTATTTCAGGATAAAGTCCTGGACTCTACAGGCAAATGGAAGATGATTGAGAAATGACATTAAATGGAAACCCAGATAGATGTTGTACTTATAGTTTTTGCAAGCATTGATTTAAAAAATGGACCTTGCTTGACAAAAGAAGCAATGTCTAGATTGGTTAATTATGTGTACAAAACTACTTAATTAGAGAAGTTAGAGATTCAGTTCAGTTCAGTTGTTTTTACTTTCACCACTTGTCGAACAAAATACTTACATCAACGTAATTACACTACGGAAAAAGGGACATGCAACAAAGTGAAACAACACTGAAACATGCAAAAACTCAATAAACTACACTAGCTAAGGTAATGGCTTGCATGCTTGCATCACCTAGAAAAAAAAAAATATGAGTACAGGAAATAAAAATGCCTAAAACAAAACAAAACAAAAAAAAAGCATAAAAAATGCAAAAAAACAACAAAAATTAAGACACCCTTGTTTATTATTATATTATTTGCTGGCATGTAACCCCAGCACAGGGAGGCTTTCAGGTACTACACCTTGCCCAAAGGTGACCTGGAGGAAGTTGTAATTGGGTATCCTCATTCATCCCGACTTATACGACAACCAGATGCAGTTTACACTCATACTCAAGAGAAACATATTTATAGACAAGACTTGTTTTTGTAACACATCTATTTTCGTTTAAAATTCTTTAAACGTATTATTTAAAGTTCTAATATGAGTTTATTTTAAGACTCTGCTGGCATTAAACTTTTTTATCTGGTCAATTTTTAGGAAAAAAAAAAGTTTGTTGCGTTTCAAGACTAGTTTAATACAATTTGGGATTAAACAATTGTTCTAGGTGCATGTACAGTTGAATTCTTGAATTGATATCGATGATGACCTGAAATATAAAAAGAAAACAGCAACAGGGAGGAAAAAAAAACTTTTTGTATGTTGCATTATGTTTTCGTGGGTTCGTTGGGTATTGTGCCAGTTAGATAATTAATTTTTAGTTTGTTTTTGAACGAAACTAATGTAGAGCAGTTTTTAATTTCTTGAGGCAAAGTATTCCTAATTTTGGGTCCAATAAATTTAATTGATTGTTGGCAGACTGTTGTTCTAAAACACAAAGAAATAATTTGACTGTCACTTCTAGTTTTAATTTGACATGGTTTAAGCTGAAATAGTTGTTGAATTGGAATAGGAAGAGTGTATTTTTGAAATTTATACATTAAAATTGCAATTTCACTTTTATACAACTGCTGAATATTTAAAAGCTCATTTTTGATCATAACATTTTTTACCCAGCCTTTCCGTTTTATTCCATACATGGCTCGAATAAATTTATTACAAATACATTGAAGTTGATTGATTGTTGTGTGATTTCCATAGCACCAGCTGGTGATACAATATCTTAAATGACTTAATAATAATGAATTGTATAAAATTAGCATTGCTTTAGTGGTAAGACACGGTTTTACATGCATAATACTTCCTAGAGAAGAACGAATTTTTCGCTTTATCATATTCATGTGCTCTTTCCAGCTTAAATTTTCATTAATTATTACACCCAAAAAGCGAATTGATAAAACTTTTTCAATAGTATTATTTCTAAAATGTACTTTGAACGATGTATTTGAGATGGAATAATTACTTTTTCTAGGGGTAAAAAGTAGATATTTAGTTTTTGCAGAATTTAGTGTTAGTTTGTTTGCAGTCATCCATTCATCAATATTTTTAAGTTCAAGATTAGTTTTTGAATAGACTGATTGTATATTTTTACCAGTAATAAAGATGTTAGTATCAACAGCAAACGATACATTTGTGCTGAAATCCAAGCAGTTTCTAAAATCGTTAACATAAAGTATAAATAAAAGAGGACCCAAAATTGAGCCTTGAGGTACCAAGCTGGTGATTGGCTTTATAGTTGAAGAAAGACAATTATTGAATTGCACCTGTTGCATGCATCCTGATAGATAGCTTTTAAACCATTCAAATGCAGTTCCTCGAATTCCATAATAGTTCAGTTTATAGAGTAGGATGTCATGGTCTATAGCAGAGGTTCCCAACCGGGGGTACGAGATTAGATGTCAAGGGGTATAAAGATCATTGGCCACAGAGCAGCTATTCGAATGGTTTTGTTGAAGATTTACTTTAATTTTGAAAAAATGATTATCTCGCCTTAAAAAGTATGCTGGAAAGTATGAAAAATGTTTTTGATACATGCATTATAATAGTTAATTTCATTAGAAAGCAAGATACAAATCACAGAATTTTCCAATTGTGATGAAATGAACGATGAACATTGCATCTTGCTGTACCACACTGATATACAGTGGCTTTCTTGAGGCCTAGTAATGACACGCTTTTTCAAACTTCAAGAAACAATCAAGTTGTTTTTGCAATACAAAAACTCTGATTTGGTGGGCTTTCTGAAAGCAATAAATTTACTCAACATGTGCCCTATATTGCTGATGTTATGTATCACCTAAATGAGCTGAATTTGTCACTTCAAGGACAACAAATAAACATGATTACAGCTTGTGAAAAACTTAAAGCTTTCAAACTAAAGTTATCCCTGTGATCAAGCCGAATTGCAAAAGATAACTTTGCTAATTTGCCTTCTCTTAACAGAATTGCAAAAAATCGTCTTATGCAAAATGTCAAGCACGATATTATTTGCTCATTTGATGAAGTTGGGAAACTCCTTTGATGGATACTTTTCAGATTGTGCATCAAATGCAGCTCAGCAATGGATCATAAATCCATTTCTATTCAATTTGACAACAATGTCTGATGATGATAATTTGAAGGAAGACATCATTGAAATAAAAAGTTGCCAAAAATTCCAACTGCTCTTTGAAAAATCAAAGTTAGACAATTTTTGGTGTGTTGTAAGGGAAGCTTTTCCAAACCTAGCTAAGGAAACCATGAGAATGACAATTCCTTTTTCAACAACTTATTTTGGTGAAAGTGAGTTTTCAGCAATGATGTATATGAAAAATAAGCACAGGAACTCTCTGCAATTAGAAGATGACTTATGAGTTACTTTGAGCAAAACTGAAGCATCGTTTGAAAGATTAGTGATGATGAAGCAACAACAAAAGTTTCATTAAACTGGATAATAAAACTGACAAATGAATTTTATTTTAAAAAATAAAATCTAAACTGTGTTGCTACTTTAACACGTATTTTGTCTAAAATCTATGCATAACTGAAGATAGTATATGTATAGGGTATGTATAGCTAGTATAGGGAAATAAAGGTAGTATAGGGAAGGCCCTATATAGTATATCTAAAAAAGAATAAATTTATTATTCAAAATATCATAATAAAAGGGTACAAGAAAAACCCAAACCAAAAAAGAGGGTACAGACAGCAAAAAAGGTTGGGAACCCCTGGTCTATAGTGTCAAAGTCTTTGGAAAGATCTAAGAAAACACCAATTGTTAACAGTTTTTTTTCAAAAGCATCAGCTATGTTGCTAATAACTAGTGTGGTAGCATAACTTGTGGCATGCCCTGGGCGAAATCCAAATTGTTCAGCATTAAGAATGTTGTAGCATTTTAAGAAGTTGTACAATCTTTTATACATAATTATTTCCAGAAGTTTTAAAAATGATGAAAGTAAGCTAATAGGCCGATATTAGACAGATTTTTTGAATCGCCGTTTTTAAAAACAGGAACTATTTTTGTTTTTTTGAAAGCATCTGGAAATTTGCCTTGGAGGAGTGATAAATTGAAGATATAGCTAAGAGCATGCAATGCATCATCTGAAAGATACCTTAAGACAATGGGTGGTATTTGATCAAATCCAGTACTTAATTTCGGTTTAATTTCTGCTATTAGTCTTTTTAATTCAAGGAAACTTGTTGGAAAAAGATATATTGAAGATAGATGAGAAGATTTTATATAATTAGAAAAGTGAGAATTAGAATTAGGTAAATTTTTAGCTAATTTAACTGCTGCATTTGAAAAATGTTCATTGAATGTATTAGCAATTTCAACATTATCAGTAAGTGTTTTATTTGTATGTAAAAGAGAAGTAGTCTGTAGTTTGAAAAGATTTCTTCCCATTAAATTGTTTAAAACTTGCCAAGTTTTTTTGATATTATTTGTGTGAGACTTGAGTTTGTTTTGAATAAATGTTTTCTTTTTGTTGTTTATTAAATGAAAGTAAAAGTTTCTTATTTTTTGATACTTTTTTTTAGCACAGTGGGTTTTTGTTTTCAGAAAATGTTTGTATAATCTATCTTTTTTTTTCTTGCTAAGTGAAGAAGCTCTATGTCATAGCATGCAGATTTGAATTCAATATTTTTCATTTGTTTTTGCTTAAAGCTATGTTTTGCAAAATGATCAATTTTATTCTGAAAAAATTAAAAGCTTTTATCAGTGTCAGAAATATACAAGTTGGACCAGTCAATTTTTGAAATAGACTCAGAGAACTTTTTCAAATTATTAACTGTATATGACCTCCTTGCATTAAACTTCATTTTCAGTAGAGGTTCACCAACTTTTGAAACTTGCATAATGGGTAGATGGTCACTGATTTCATGGGTAATTATTGCACTGTTTATGGATGCATTAGTCAAATTACACAATATGTGATCAATAGCAGAGCAGCTGGAGTTGGATACCCTTGTTGGTTTGTTTATCAGTGAATAAAAATAATACTAAAGCATCAACTCGGAGAATGATTCAACATGTTCATTATTGGAAGCAAGAAGATCTAAATTGAAGTCACCATGAAGATAGCATTTTGATTTTGTTTTGTTTATTATAATTAAAGTTTTTTCTAAATGATTTGTGAACTGGAGAAATGATTTATTGTTGTTTTGAGGAGATTTGTATATGTTCCCACATACAACTTGGTTATTTTGAAATTGTATAGCAATAAAGATAGATTTAAATATTTTTTCGTCCATTATCATTAGGTCAGTTAGAATTTGAAACTTTTAGTCATGTTTAACATAAAAAGCTACACCTCCACCTTTATATTTTTTTGGGGGGTTGGACACAAAAATGTAACCAGGAAGTATTTTAAAGTGACCTGATGAACTTGTGCTTTTCCAAGTTTTAGTTATACCAATTACATCTGGCTTATAACCCAAAGTAGCTATCAGTCCTTCAAATTTAGTGTAATTTATGGGATTTACTAAAGATCTAACATTAATACATATTGAAGAAAAAGGTTGTATTTGACAATTAGAAATATTTTCCATTAATAATTTTGCTTCTTCTGCACTTACATAAAGCTCGTTTTAAATATTAGCACTAATAAAATTGTCCATATTGTTTTTTGGTTCATTTGTATCTGTGAATAACTGATTAAATATTGCTGCCTTCACTGGTGTTTTGGTTTAAAGATTTCAAGTAATTCTGTGTCATCAATACTATGAAATGGAAATGTGAAGTGAGCACAAGCTTGACATAAATATTTGTTGTACAATAATTCTACTGAACCTGCAGATTTTATACAAGTTTTGTGATAATTATCTTTACAATGACTACAATAAATAGCCTTGTCTTTTGTAAATGTTTTTAAAGCAAACTTTAAAGTTAAGTTTAAATTGTTTAGGCATGTGAAGACACAAAAAGAGAAAAAAAAATACACACAAACACAAAAAACAAAAAATTAATAAATAGAAAAAAAAATTAAATTTAAAAAGGAAAAATGCAAATAGATGTAAAAATTTGTAAAAAAAAAAAACAAAAAAACCCAAGATAAACTGTTGTTCTATAATTTGTCTTAAATGATTTTATAAATTAACCCAATTGATGCAGCTTTATCAGTCAGCTTTGAAACTTAGCTATGAAGAGAAAAAAAAAAAAATATATATATATATATATTAATAAAAGCACTAAAATAGATTAAAAATTAACAATTAAAATCCACGACAGCCTGTTTCATCCTAAGAATCATCAGGTGGAAACTAGAAAATTAAAAATGCAGTTAGTTTTAGTAAAAATAATATGTAGTAAAATTAGTTAAGCAAATAATACAATTCCTGTGACGTCATAGAAGAAAAAATATAAGAAATGCAAGTATGGAGGTTTGCATTCATTTAAAAATGAGGGAAGGTGAGTTTGTTGTGTTGAAAAAGGTATAAAAGTAAGAAACTCTATAAAGCAATAAAAGTAAAAGGGGGAGCACTGTAAGCTTTATGAGGTAGAAAGGAAAAGTGAGTGAAAGATAGTGTGAACAATAGTGAGAGGTACAAGCGGATTAAGATGGACAAGAGAGTACACAAAAGAGAGGGGTGATTCAAGTGCACAAAATCAGGTGGGTTATATATTTAATATAAAGTGAATTTATTTTAGTGGCAGCATATATCTTGTTAGTTTGTAATTAAAATTCTTATTCCAAAAGAAAAGTAAATGAAAATTTCGTTTGAATAAGATCTCCAACTACCCTCCGACGGGCTCAGACAGGCAAAACAGTCTGCGGTGGTAAATAAAATAATGTGAAGGTATGATCTAAAATTCGATGAAACTGCTATGATATTTTAAATTTTAATTGTTAATTTTTAATCTATTTTAGTGCTTTTATGAATAAATACTGCTCTAACTATTTGGTTATTGAGCTCTGTACCGGCAAAGTAAAGCAAACAGATATATATATATATATCTCACTAAAATTAATTAAAGAGATTTAGAAAATTTGGTATATTTATTAGATTAGTACAATTTTGAAATCTATCTTTTCACAGCATCAGAGTAGCTGACTGATGCATGCTTTAGTTTAGCAATATCATTGATGTTTTTAACCACCTGTTTTTTTCCTCCAACAAATGCATATATGTCTCCCATCATGGACCAAACAGATTTTTATCCAAAGGCATCTCAGGCAGCTTCAAGAAGTTGCAAGTGACGCTTTGTCAGGGACTCTGTTATCACTATCCCTTTTCCTTTAAGTGCTTTCTTTTTGGCATATATTTCGTTTCTTTGGGTTCGATGCAGAAATTTAATTATTATTCAAGTTCCCCTCACATTCTTTTTTGAAGGAAGTGGATGGGCTATGTCTATGTCCTTTACCTGTAAAGGACTATCTTTAATTTACATTGACTGTCATTTAATTTATCACAAATATAATTTTCCACTTCAAGGTACTTTTCTGTTTCGGGGACATCTTTACATTTATGAACAATAAGACAATTTGATCTGCTATATTGTTCCAAGTCATCATTTTTTTCTCAACTTCTTCCAATTGCTTCTGCATGTTTTCAACCAACTTTTTAAGATTGCTGAATGAAGTTTTTAAATTGTGCAGATCTTTTTCTTGGCTATTACCTGAAACAAAAAAAACAACAGCAGCACCACAGGAACCAGAATCATTTGACATTTTCTTTTAAGTATAAAGTTTCATACTTACTAACTTGTTTTCCATTGATTGTAATTCATTGGTCACTTTCTTCATAAAGTTCTCCATTGTTACGAGGTGCATTCAATAAGTTTCCAGACTTTTTTGGTATGGACACTTTTATTAACCGTACACACAAAAAACTCTAGTCCCCTTCAAAGTATTCTCCTCCGACATCAATGCACTTGTTGTACCGTTCCAACAACTTCTGGAAAGCCCCCTGGAAGTCTTCTTGTGTGAGCGTGTTTAGGACCCTCGTCACAGCCTCTTTCATGTCCTCAATTGTGGAATAACGATTGCCTCTGAGGTTTTCCTTGAGCTTTGGGAATAGCCAAAAGTCGCAGGGAGCAAGGTCCGGGCTGTAGGGAGGATGGGGAACCGTCTTGATGCCCATCTGGGTCAAATAGTCTGTGACGAGGATGGATTTGTGGACTGGGGCATTGTCCTGATGGAAATGCCACTGACCTGATTCGAAGAGTTCTGGCCTCTTCCGACGGAATGTCTTCCTGAACTGTGCGCTTAGTGTCTCTATAGAAACACGACGGTCCCTATTCATGAAATCGTTTATTTGGCCAATCATCTCTGATGTTCTGACTTCCCTACTCCTCCCACATCTCTCATCATCCCTCAAGGACTCCCTGCCTTCCTTGAATCTCTTGTGCCACTGAAAAACTGATGATCGATTCATGCAAGATGGTCCATAAGCAGTCTGAAGCATACCATACGTTTCCGTGGCAGTTTTTCCAAGTTTAAAACAGAACTTGATCGCATATCGTTCTTCTAATGTGTCCTCACGTCCAGATTGCATTTTTGAAATTCACCGGCTGTGACAATCAGGATTTAGTAAGGTGTACTCTAATTCCTACTGTAGCTATAAATTTGCACCTAAACAAGAAAAAATTGGTCAATCATCTCATAAGGAGTATAGTAACAACATACTGAAATATCTCGAGTTTACGGCAATTATAAATGCCTGTACAAAAAAAGTCTGGAAACTTATTGAATGCACCTCGTATATTTCAAGTTTTCAACACCAAGAATTTAGTAAAATCAATCAATTATTTTAATAATAAATCACAATTAAAGGCAAATTTAAACAAAACTTACAGTTCCATAAACCTTATTCAAATAGAATCTTGTGAGATAATGTTTTCTCACCAGACAATACAAGAATTCTATCCAAAGAGAAAATTAACAGACATTAACAAATCTCTTTCATGACCAGCCTTGAAAAAAGGGCAATGGTAATAAAAGATATAATGCAGCCATATTGCAGTTTTGTTTTATTATAAACAGTGGTAAAACAAAAACAAATAATTCTAATACAATTTTTACATGTCTTGTGAGGAGATGCAAAAGAAATTATTTTATGACCAATGCTAAGTGGCTGAAGTTTGTATTTTTTGAAAAATTTTTAGGTGATTTTAGCCTTTTATGGATTTGTAAACAGGATTTTTCAACATCAGCATTTCCATAAATAATTAGTTGTTTGGTTGTATTTGTGGCTTGTTTCAAAAACTATCCTAATTGGGCTAAATTGCTCATTAACTGAAATATGACATTTGTCTGAACTTAGGGCACCAAAAAAACTTTATATGCTTAAACGACACATTTGATGTTGCTCAATGCTAGGGTTGGTATCAGTCTGGAATAGTAAGGAATTACTCTTTTTTTGCAAGTATAATTTTAACTAGTGAGTAATGTTTCTAATTGTGATAAATAAAAAATTTTTTGTTCTTAGTATTTAATTTTTTTTCTTACCAGATTTGATCTAAAGCCAAATGATGCTATTTTAGCTGAAGAAAAGCATAAACCTATTTATGATGAATTAGTTCAATTGTATCAAGTAGAATATATTCCTGGGGGTTCTACACAGAATAGTATTAAAGTTGCTCAAGTAAGCAAACGTTAGTAGTACCTGTATCAATGCACTGACTAATAATTGAAACTAACTGTTTAATTGCAATTGTTTATTAAATTTGGCCAATTATTTATTTAATAGATTTTTATAACAAGTTGAGATTTTTTGTTTTTAGTTTGTTGTTTTGTTTACATTTGTTTTATAGTATTGGATACAAAACAAAAATGTGCAATGCATTTCATGTATATTTCCAAACAAAATCATTTGGGCTTGATAAATAGCACGATAATTCTTTTCATTTCTTTATTTCTTGATCTTGATAAGTATTGATGCATACATTGAGTTAAAGATCTCTACGGCCGTCTGTTATGTAAATTTGAAGAATAAAAGATATTTTGCAAAATTAAGATTAAAACTTGATGAAAATGCTGATTTAGTGGATGTTAAACAAACCAAAAGCCACAACCTTTGTTGGTTGCATTGGTCAAGATAAATACGGCGAAATATTGCAAGAAAAAGCGGAAGAAATTGGAGTTCGCACTGCGTACTACAAAATATCGGAAGAACCAACAGGTTTATGTGCAGCTCTTATATGTGGCACTCACAGGTGAGCACGTTTTATCTCATTGGTTTGATTAAACAAACCGAGCATTGGCTAACATGAACTACGCTCGCTATTTTTCTTTACGTGTGAACTAATCAGTTTTGTTTTTTTAATTTTTTCTAAATAATTATTTTTAATAAGAGCGAAACTCGAGTCTGGTGCTTCTCATTTTAAGTAGTTTGGTTTCTATTAATTTTTTCTCTTCAATTTAGAATTTCTCCCACTAATCTGTTTCATACCCAATAAATTTCTGCTTTTATAAGTTTTGCATTAATTCAGTGTGGTTGATATTTTGCGTTTTCGAACTAACTGTTTTAATTTTTTTGACCGGGCGTTTGTGAACACTATTATATGACGATTGAAAACAAATTCGCGTATAGTTTTTCATGTTTTTTTATGATTAGGTCGCTGTGCGCCAATCTGGCTGCTGCCAACAAATATCACATTTCTCATTTGCAGCAGAAAGAAGTTTGGTCTCTTATTGAGCAAGCCAATTATTTCTACATTGCTGTAAGTTGCAAAAGTTTTGTGCAATTTACAAAACGTCGAGGCAAATTGTTCTGCATTGTTTTTTGCAGGGATTCTTTTTGTCAGTTTCACCTGAATCAATATTGACTGTAGCGAAGCACGCAGCTGAAAACGGAAAAACATTTATGATGAACATATCAGGTAAGTACTATTCGTATCACGTTATTGTAACACTATAGAAAGACGCACCAAATCCACAATTCAATATAAATTTACCGTTCGCGTAAAAGTCAATTATTAACTCTACGGTAAGAATGAATACGGTAAGAATGAACACGTGGAATCCATTGCGGTAAATTAGACCACGTCGTTAAGACTCTTACCTTAATGATAGTAATTGATTTAGACTGCAATATTGGAAATATAAATTTCAATTAAATTGCTGAACTTGAAATTACCCCATTTTACAGTAAAAACTTCATTAGTAAAAACTTCATTAGTAAAAACTAGGTGTGATTGTATTTTGGTTGTGTCAACTTTCTGTAGCAAGCCTTTTTTATCAGCATAAGTGGAAAAACTTTTTTTTTTATTATTTGAAGTTGTCTTTTCATGTCAATCATAGTTTTATGATTTCAAATTAATTTACACCAACAAGTACTTTCAACAAGCGACGCCAGGTCGACTTCCATAGTGTAAACCTTGCTGTTTTGCAATTGTGAAATAAATCGCTTTCAAACACCTTTTTTTTGCAGCGCCGTTTTTAGTACAATTCTTCTTGCAACCGATGATGGATGCAATGCCATACGTTGATGTTCTTTTTGGGAACGAGACGGTTAGTTTTTTATGCAATATAAAATCGTTTTACTTCACGATGTGTAATTTGGAAAAGTAGTCCTTACTTTTATAATAAGCTAACGATAAAATAACAACTCCAGAGCTTATGAAATTCAATGACTCTTTCTGATCTTTTTTTCGTTGTATCCACAGTAAAAAAGATTCTCTTTAGGTCGCAAGTGAGGTTGCTTCGTTCCTATGCAACCAACAACGTTTTGTTTTTCACATTACCTTTGCTGCAAACTTAAATTATTTTGCTAGACTACGCCTAACGATTAACTCTTAGTGGGTTTGTGTTATTTGCTTATTGCAAATAGACTGGTTGCATTTAAGAAATTCGGATGTTGGCAAAGTGCAATGGTGGGCAAACTATGGCTCGTCAACTATTCAATGTCATATCTAGGAAGACGTTTTTTTGGTTTTTTTTTTGTCTTCAGCTCCCACAGTGGTGTCACAATCAAAGTGAAGACCTTTTTTATTTTTTTATTTTTTTATTTTCACCTCCCAGAGTGGCGTCAAAAACAAAGGAAGACTTTTTTTTTCGAGCAAGTTTGAGGCCAAATTTACGTTATAAATGCTGGTGCAGTCCTCAAGCTAAAAAGTTAGCCCATCCCTGGTATAGCGTATGCTTGAATAAGGCTGTAAATTGAACAAAATCGCATGTTTATTTTAAAAATTTATAATCATGGAGTTTAGCGATTGGATTACCAAATGGGTGGTTATTGTGTTTTCTGAAAAATCTCAAAAGGAAAAGCCGCTTTGATTCACATTAGCTTATGCTATTAGTCACGCCCATCATTTAGTTCCATCTAACTAGTTGATATTGCAAGGATTTGTTTCTATATTTTATTATCAACAACTTGCAGTTGTTGCAAGGTCTACTTAGCTTGAAATGTGCTTTTCCTGAAATATTTATCAATTATCAAAATTACTTTTGTTTTGCTAAGCACATCATATTTTTCTTTTCCTAAAACCGGCGGTCATTAAATTTGCCTTTGTAAAAAGACATTAATGAAGCATCTCAAGTTCTCTTTTGTAGTGTCTTATTGTCGCTTAAATTGCGGAACAAGCAAGTCTGATATCATGTAAAAAGTCTTTTGTTTTTTCTTTTCTATTTGCTGGTTAGTAAAGTAGATCAGTTTAAGGTTTATTGAATTGGTGAAACGAGACGTTGATTGATTGATTCTTTTAAATTAAACCACAAAAGGAGACACTTTTCTGTTTTTAATAGCAGGGCCTTGAAATGTCGAAGTAAGTTAAAAATAAAAAGATACGATTATATGAAACAATCTCGATTGGGCCTTGTATTGAGCGCTAATGAATTGTCCTTCGTACCCCCCACCCTTGGCTGGTTCGCGAAAATTATAGCTGTTGATTGATCCTAATCTTTCGATTTACGAAAAAATTCCAAGTGATTTACACTGATGTCGAACTTGATCAACAGGAGGCCATCGCGTTTGCGGAGGCGCAAAAGTTCGGCACGAAAGACTTGGTTGAAATTGCCAAGTTGATTGCGGGACTGCCGAAAATCAACAGCACAAAGCCGAGAATCGTCGCGATTACGCAGGGAAGCGAAGAAACAATCGTAGCCACTGGTGAGCGACGATATTTAGGCGTTTAACTGAGACTTGTCTTTCAGGCTGCTTACGCCCGAGGGTTTGTTTTTCGTGCCGACATGTTTATTATTTGTTGATTCGCAGGGCAAATTGCTTTTGGTTTTAGAAATGGCTTTTAGCCAACACCGCCTTGGAAAAGCGGCCAAAAATTGTACCATTAAAAAACCTTATCGAGAAACGTTGCACACCGATTCCGCAAATTTTGATTGCGATTCCAACAATTGCTTTGTACTGCCACGTAATTCGATTGATAATTAACCTGGACAGCGTGGCAGCATATTAAGGAAACTGTTTACATAAATAAATGCGCGGCGAAAACCTTGATTTAAAAAAAAGAATGGAATACAATTTTATTTCAAACTCTGCAAATGCTACTAATGTTTAAAGAAATCTGCAACCCTTGCCGAGGCCCAAAGGTTTTCAGTCTCTTTATAGATCTTTTATGTGGCTTTTGTAAACTCCTGAGTTTTAGTTAATGGCTTTTTGAAGCCTGTATTGTAGCAAAAATTAAAACCTAAACCGTGATGCTACATTGAAGCTGAGTGATTCTTTCAACTTTTCAAGGCGATATTATTTCAGACAACGTCATATCTTCCGATGAGCAATGACATGTTAATAAATTAGGAATTTTAAATTAATAAAAAAAAAAAAAAAAAAAAAAACAGTAAAATTTGTGATATCCCCAACTGCGATATCAGTAAAGTCGAAAACAAAATTTGATATCCTGGCGAAACCACGTTTAATAGTACAGTACAATTCGCTTATAACTGCACTTCCAAGGGATTGCAAAAAAATTGACGTTAAAGACGAATTGTACTGTATGCCATTCCAAAACTGCTTAGACTCAACATCGAGGTGTGTTATCCAGTCAAAATTACCATTATAATGAAACACATCAATTTAACGAAACACAAAAAATTAAACAAACTGTACACAAAAATAATCAATTTTTATTTTAAACATTGTACAGTAATATATACAGTACTAGTATAATTAGCAAATTATAGATAAAAAGGTAATGCAGACAAAATATTATTTATTAGCGAAAAAGTCTTTGATCGTCAGCTGTTTTGTTTTTTTGAGACGGGTTTTTGCACCACATAGTGTTCGATTGTCGGCAGCGTGGTCGAGTGGTTAAAGCGCCGAGCTTATGATCAACATGGTCTCGGTTCAAAACTAACTTGCGCCATTCTGTTGTGTCCTTGGGAAAGACACTTTACGGCACTTTCCCCTACTTGGTGGTCTTGGCAAGCAGTTCTAAATTACAGTCATATCTCTATTAAATTACAAGCGGACAGCAATATCTTGGCGTCTCCAGAAGCAGGTTGGGGTAATTGCCTACCCTATATGTTAGCGCCTCCGTCGTTTCCTGCGAGTCAGGATGACAAGTATAAAGATAAAATAAAAAGATGGTGAATATAAGATATAAGATAAAATTTGTGCTAGATAACTCGAATGATTCGGCTTGCAATATATTTTTTCCTAAGGAGAAAATTTCTTCGTTTGTCGGCATTTTGCTACAAAAATCTCTTTCCAACCACTTCAGCTTTTAGTCGATACTGTACAAATAATACAAATTTTTTTGATTTGAGGCTACAGTACAGGTCACTTGTCGACGAGTTCTTTCACACCCAATTAACTTGACTGCCTGCTGCAGATGACGCAGTAACTTAAATGAAGAAAAACACGCAAGTAGGACTTGTAACTATTTTTAAAGATGATGATCAATTGTGGCTTGAGTTGAAAGCCGGAACTTATAGTGCCGTTATAAACGAACAAAATTTGTCTGGGACACAAATAAAGGGTGCCGTTATACACAAATTGACGTTAGGCGATGCCGTTATAGGCAAATTTGATTGTACGCAAAAATAGAAATTCTTCCGGGACCGAGGGAAATGTGACGTTATATACGATGTCGTTATAGTCAAGTTCTACTGTATTTTATTACTGTGAAGACAATTTAACAAAGGTGGCAGTGCTTTTTGGAAGGCATTGTTACGAAGTTGAACAATGCAAACCTGCGATGTGGTTCCACGTATAATAAAGGTTAACATTTAATAAAACTTTTCTGTTATAAGCTTGATGATAGTTTTGTCTTTAATCTACTCTATGTCTTGCGTTCTTTTTTTCATTCTGTTTGTACTTTACCTTATGGAAAAACTAATAAAGATGGTTTGAAACTCTTTTCATCCGACATTTTCCTATGTTCGTTGGAAGTTTGTGTATTAAAAGATGTGAATATACTGTATTAATACATGCAATAAGCTGTTGGTTGATACCCCAAAGCTATTCCGTCTCGGTTGTATCAATGCGAGCAATCATTTTAGTCTGGATCGAAACATGGTTTAATAAAAACTTGTTTTTGTTTCACCATTGCTCGAATGTGCGATTAATCCAGTGCTTTTCAAACTGGGGCCACTTGGCTTCCTAAGAAGGAATTTGAAATCTTAAGGGAGCAAAAATCACTAGGGAAGGAATTGGGGAGGAATTTGAGAATCTTTGTACAATGTAAGTTGACCCAAAAAACCGCTACTTCCTTCGTAATTATAGCCGTACCAGCCCGAAGGGGAAAGTGAAGACTTTTTTTTTAAGATCACCACTTTTTGGGGAAAATCGAGAAATCCGAAACAGATTCAAAGAGAAGACTTTTTTTCGTTATTTCGATCCTTAAGCTATTTTTTTGGGGGGAAATGATGGTGCCTGAGTCCTAGAAAGGAGGTATGCGGCAAAAACTTTGAGAACCACTGGACTAGTCGAAAGAATTTTTGAGAATGAACGGAATAGCCGGTGGTAACGATTCTTATCAGATGTTCAATTATTTTTGAACAAGCAACCAACCAAAGCAGTATTTAATTAAAAGTAATTTGCGTACAATGATTTAAAAATAATCCTTATATCAGTACAATACTTGGGATAAATAAATTTGCATGCCGATAACTTGGCAAATATCAGGCCGTTCATTTTGCTTTTTTCGACAAGTCATTAAAAGTGAATCAATAATAAATTTCCTCAAACTGTGAAAGTTATTAACTAGTTGCAGCAGGTCTTGAAAAGCAACACCAAGATTATAATCGTGGAACAGACTAGTCAGTGCTCAGCTGTATAATAATCAATGCTTTGTATGCAACTAGCCGAATGCACTGGTTGCTGTTCTTGTATTAAGCAGAGCATCATTGTAAGTAAGCAGCGTGACCCCATTTAAGAATTTGTTGTCAAGTGCCTTTTTCAACACAACAAAATTCAGCTCGTGCATTAAGCAATCGACCTGTGATCAGCAGGACACAAGTTCGTTTCCTTACCTAACACAAATAGCAGCTGTACTGTTGCAATAGCCTTCGTTGTTTTTTAGTTGCAATAGTTGTAATAGTTGCAACAGTTGCAATAGCCTTCGTTGTTTTTTAGTTGCAACAGTTGCAATAGCCTTCGTTGTTTTTTAGTTGCAATAGTTGCAACAGTTGCAATAGCCTTCGTTGTTTTTCAGGCCCCAACAACATTGAGAAGTTCGAGGTCGCCCCGGTGAAGGAGAGCGAACTGGTCGATACGAACGGAGCGGGCGACGCCTTCGTCGGCGGTGAGATCTTTGAAACAAAGATGCTTTTTCCTGAAAAATCGATTTTTTTTCGCTCAGGTTTCCTGTCTCAGTTCGTTCAAGGGCGCAGCATCGCCAGATGTGTCGAAGGTGGCCACTATGCCGCTAGTGTCATCATTAAGCGGTCTGGCTGCACGTTTCCCCCCCAGTGCACTTTCGAATGAACTATCATCCCCCCGCTGTAGATGTTAATTAGCGTTCAAAGAATAACCAGTTTTAAGAAACACATACGACGGCAATAAATTGCAAAAACTTACCTACTACTTTGATTGGCTGCTATTGCTCTGTGAAGTTAATTCCGCAAATGTGTGTATCACTTTCGTCTTTCTGACTGTTGTGTGGCACTGCTGCTGATTTGCTATTTCCCGGTTGTTGTCAACATTAATGGGTGCGTGTCTGGGTGCGAATTTGAGTTTTTATTAAATTTCTTTGCCATCCCTTACCGACGTTATTTGCGCAGAACTTTTAATAGCAACTGTTTTGAAAATAAAGTTTTTCTGTCACGCAATAGCGTTAAACCTTGTTGTTGCGTGCATAATTTAATAAACTCTGGTATTTTTTTTATTTAACTTTCCCAAGTGCCAAAGCGAACATTAAAAATATGTTTTAATTAATTTGATTATATTGCTTTTACTGTTTATCAGTGAATTGTAACTGTGCAACTTATTGCTCTGGTGAGCTTGCCACTGGTCTGTTACTGAATATGGTGAAATAAATTATATATAACCGGATGCATTCCAAAGATTTTTGTGAATCTTTATTTAATTGTAAAGTTTACGTGCTATTTAATAATAAAGTTGGTGCTACGTACGACGTGTCACGGAAGGTAGTGAGCGGTAGTTCCGTGCGAGCGCTCAAAAACCTTTCACTTTTAACCAATTTTGAAGCACTTGTTTGCTCTGGTAGGGCAACTTTTTTAATATTTTTATCTTTTCAATATAAGAGTTGCCAAAAGAATGATTTTCATGATCTGCTTTAAAGTTGAGACATAGTTGATACTCAAGCAGTACATTTAAATGCAATTTCTATTTAGGATGATTCGTGTCTACACAAAATAAGGTAACTAAGGAGGCTATTTTTTTATAATAGGCCTATGAAGAGAACCAATTTTAGCAAACTTTTTTGATTTTGTTTTATTTTATTAAAGTTTGTTTTTCTCAAATATGATTATCGTACAGGCGCCAATTTTTTAATTTATTATCGACTTTAAACTCAGACTTTTAACGGCGGAGTGATTGAGTTTGGAGATTGGTCCAAAAGCGTATGCCTTAGTCGCTCGTGGATAAACGTGGAAAGGCCGTGCTTCCTGCTTAAGGAAGACTCAGCTAGTTGGTAGCTTGGAAGTACCAACGTTGTATTAGTGCAGTGGGTCTCCTGTAAATAGGATGTTGAGTACCTCAGACTGCAAAGTAAGGTAATGAGGAACGTTCATCTTGCTTGCAATGAGGCCTTTGACGTTCAGCTGGAGAATAGTGGGTTTTCGGGATTTGTGGGCAATGTGCCCTGAAAAGGGCAGTTTTTTCCAGAGATTGCCCCGTGCTAAAAAGGGCGGTTGCCGATTGGTAGACCCTCGCTAAACATCGGGATGGATAGATAGATACTCTTTCGCTTTGACAGGTTTGGTTTCGGTCTGTCGTGTTTAAGAGTGGTAGCAGACTTTCTTACAAACCAAGCTACGAGAAAGCACCTGCCATCTGGGCCATAAGTTTTGGTGAAATATTTAGAAAAAGTTTAATAAGGAAATCGACTCTGTCTTGCAAATGTAGAAAAAACACTGGAAAAATTTGCAATAATAAAGAAACTAATTTTTAATTATAAAATTGTACATTATTTCAAACATCAGCGTGGTCGAGTGGTTAAAGCGCCGGGCTCGTGACCAACACGGTCTCGGTTCAAAACCCACTTGCACCATTCTGTTGTGACCTTGGGAAAGACACTCTACTGCACATTCTCCTGCTTGGTGGTCTTGGCAAGCAGTTCTAAATTATAGTCATATCTCTATTAAATTACAAGCGGACAGCAATATCTTGGTATCTCCAGAAGCAGGTCTGGGTAATTGCCTACCCTATGTATTAGCGCCTCCGTCGTTTTCCTGCTAGTCAGAAGGATAAATATAGAGATAAAATAAAAATAATAATAAAAAAAAAATCAACATCCCGATTGTTATAATAAATTATGCATTGAAATAAAGATCGTTTTTGCCAAAAATGAATCTTTCTCGATTCGAAACTACTTAATAATCATATTAAAGATCGAAACATTCAAAGCGATCACGACTGACAAAATAATGTTTATGATTGAAAAGCACAAAAAAAACAAGATTATTACACCGCCAAAGCGTTAGTTGTGATGAGCACTATTTAAAGCAATTTTAAAAGTAGCCAGCTGTGATTGCAATACATAATAAATAGGCTTATTAAAACTGGTCGGCAACCTTACTAACAACATTTCTCAAATTTCCATAAACTTTTGAAGGAGGGCTACCGAGAATATTATTACTACCGAGAGGGCAAAGATTACAAATCGCAACCCTTGCCAATTTAATATTTTGATACAAACCAAGAATGTGAATGTTAGTATTTGAAACTACAATGCAAGTTTTACTGACATTTTCAATCGTGAAACGCGTACGACATACGACCGCGTCGAATGGCACGTGACAAATGTTCACCGGAAAGGCGCTTCATGTCTTGCACCTTAAAAGACTCAACAAAGAGCTTGCCTAGACGCACAAGAGCCAAATCATCTTCAACGGCAAGCCTAAAACAAACGCTCGGACAAAATCGACACCTTTTTGCAATGATCCAATGCTGGTTGTTTCCGGGCTTGTTTGCAACTCCACGAAACGAGTTTTCAGGTTAAACCGGACTTGCAGCTTCAGGTATTCAACAAGAGGGGTGTAGATTTTCATCCAAAGACCCCTTACTGATAGGTCACAACACTCTCCTCGTCACTGTCCCGTTTCAGCTGATGCTGTTGCATCTTAACTGGTTAGAAATTGGAGATGCAACGCTGTTGATCGCAAGTCTTCTGGACTTATCTCTCAAAAGTGTCTGACTTTTGGAGGGCCACAACACTAGAAGCAGTAAATATCTCTGACACTTTTTCACAGAGAGAATTTACTGCTGCCCTTCAACATTTGAAACCAGGTCTGATTCCATCTGCCCAGAGCTTATACTCCATGCTGGAGCTGTTTTGAAGTCCTGGTTACGTGACTTCCTTTCATCCTGTTTGCGCCGACTCAAAATTTCCAAAATCTGGAGAAAAGCGCTTTTAGTCGCAATCCCAAAGCCAATGAAGCCTGTGGGGGACCCAAAGAGTTATCGACCAATATCTCTGCTTTGTGTTTCCTAAAAGATTCTTGAAAGGTTTATCTACGCCCGCGTTAAGCCATTAATCAATCCACTGCTCCCTAAAGAGAAGCTGAGTTTCGACGCGGGAAGTCAACTGTAGATCAAGTTGTTCTGCTAACCCAGAACATCGAGGATTCTCTTGAGGCTAAAAAGAAGGCCGGTGCCGTATTTGTCGATCTGACAGCTGCTTATGACACTGTCTGGCACCGCGGCCTTACCTGCAAGCTGCTGAGACTACTTCCGGATAAGCACATGGTCAAAATGATCATGGAGCTTGTCCGAAATCGAAGTTTCACCCTTACTACTGGTGACAGCAAGCAAAGCAGGCTACGCCGTCTTAAAACGGCGTTCCTCAGGGATTCCTCTATTATTTAACATCTATACGTACGATCTTCCTTCCATGATTTCCAGAAAGTTTGCTTATGTTAATGATCTAGCATTGTTGCACTTTTCTGGAAACTGGAAGTACTTGGAGAGGACCTTAAGCCAAGACATGTTCACACTTTCATCGCATCTCCAAACTTGGAGGTGGAAGCTCAGTCACACTAAGACGGTGACGGCATCCTTTCACTTAAATAATCGAGAGGCCAAACGTGAGCTAAAGGTCTACAACAACGGTAGACTTTTACCGTTCTGTACAACCCCTACATACCTTGGGGTAAAACTGGACAGATCGCTCACGTTTCGTCACCATTTAGTGGCATTGCGCAAAAAACTATCCTCGCGCGTCACACTGCTGAGGCGACTCGTGGGCTCATGATGGGGTGCTGGTGATAAAACACTACGCATAGCCACCTTGTCTCTAGTCTACTCAGCAGCTGAGTACCGCGCGCCAGTCTGGTGTCGCAGTGCTCACACTCGCCTCATCGACAGTGTCTTGAACGACGCCTTGCGCATAGGCACTGGATGCCTGCGTCCCACTCCAACCAACCATTTACCCATACTTTTAGGCATCCTGCCAGCTGAGCTTCGCCGAATGGGAGCGACACTCTCCTTGGCTTACCGTGGATCTCTGGAACCTAATCATATATTATATGGTCTTTTAAGTGGGTCCTCAGATACTCGCCAAGTGAGACTAAGATCCAGACGCCAGTTTGTGTCAAGTGCGCGGAATCTTTTGGACAACCTTGCTGAAGTTGGCATCCGCGCTTTTGGATGGAAAAATCACAAATGGAAAACGGAGTATTGTGAAGGTGCTTCCAGGCTCTGTGCTTTTGTGCCCGGGACCGGGGCCAGGCCTGTTGGAATGGGCTTACCCCGAGCAGCTTAGGTTAAGCTCAACCGCTTGCTGACTGGTGTTGGGCGATTCCATTCGTCCATACACAAATGGGGTCTCGCTCCTTCACCGAATAGCGAGTGTGGCGCCTCTGAACAAACCGCAGACCATGTTCTAACAGCGTGCCTTATATATTGGGAACCACATGGAGCACGAGGTCTGACGGTTTTGGTTAACGAAATCCGATGCTGGCTTAACAACATCACTGCCAGCATCTGATTTAGGCAGTACAGCAGCCAGAAGTAATAAAAAGGATAAACCCTCGGCCGCAGTCCTGTTTGTGTTTGACCTGGAGTGAATACCTTTCCAAATGACGACGACAATATTAAAGACCTATTTTTAAAAGCCTACTCACTAAATTAGCTTTGTAATGACAACAAGTTTTACAAAAATTTAATTAAACTCATAAAATGTGCAACTGAGTCGATAAAATTAAAGGAGACAAATCCTTTGGCTAACTTGAAAAACTCAAGTAGCTTTCTTAAATGACAACCAGGTAATTTTTGCGCAGATCGGAAGCCATTGCGTAATTTTTACAGCAAAAACTCATGAATATGCAATTCATCAGCACCAGAAAACTCTGAAACATTGCTTAATCGCGTGACCGCGGTTATGTTTGCTGTTTTTACCAAAATTTTAAGAAATGGTCTTTAAATATGAAGGTCCTCAATTCAGGTTTTTTGACCTTTCCATACATTCGAATCCGCCGATAAATCATTTAAACGCAGGAGGCCGGAAGTAAAGTCTGCGGCATTAGCTTGTCAGCCGAATCATTCAATATTCTGCAGCGCAAAGCTCATCTCTTGTGTAAAATTGGATTCTTTTTCAATGCCGCGAAAAAACTGTATTACAAATTGCTGAACGCCTATGGTTCTGTTAACATTTCTTTTTTATCGCCACTGGGTCATATTATTTGTTGATTAGTGCTTCCAAATGTGAGCGCAAAACTAGTCCCAACGCTACTGTTTTACATTCTGCGACTACTAACGTTATCCAAGCATATGGTCTTCTTTTTCGTATAGAGTAGATGTTACTTTGAAAGACCTTTCAAATGTTAGGGCAGGTATTGTTTAGCCAGGTTGCTGTCTCCTCATCAATGAATTCCAAATCAAGTCCTCTTTTGAATGATAAAAAATGCGGAAAATGTTATTATGTGTCAGCGGTTTGTTCCTCCGCGCCGCACTCACAGATTGCTGTTGAAGCCATACCTCATCTGTGCTTTGTAAAACGGAATAAACCAACGCCAGTGCGGAGGCGATTAAACCTGTCCCCGGATGGTCTGGGAAGTACATTTCCAATGGTTTATTGGTTTGGGTTAATGCCCGGGGGTGAAAGTACGTAGGCGAGAAGTATTGCCTTGCCTCAGTATTTCATTTAGTTTCCGCCCAACATGCCGCGCTAGTGTCCAACTTAGAGAAATTTTAAAAGGTTTCTGTGCAGCAAGCTCAAATGAGTGCCCTGATTTGAGCTGTTAATGTTTGTGTTTAGGCCCTTGTGCTCGGCGAGCTAGAGGCAGCATGACTCGTTTGCGGCAAAACTCAGTTGGAAGGATACCTGCTCAGGCGCTGGCATCCAGTCACAATGCGAACATTCATACGCTTGTTAATGAGGCGAGTGTGGGTACTGCGGGACCAGACAGGCGAGCAGTACTCTGCAGCAGAATGCATCAGGGCCAGAGTAACAGTGCGCAATGTTGTGGCGCCAGCACTACAGGTCGACCCTGTCAGTCAGCTCAAACGCATGGTAAATAAACCTTTAAAAGCAACGTTATTTCTTCTATCGTCTAGATTTAAAATTTTATAAAAACAGGTTTAAAGTTTTTGATAATTGGACTCGATTTTTGAAATTTTTTTAAACTTCTAAATTCATTTTATTACAAAGCTCCAGTCCAACTTGTTTCTTACCGAAACAAAATAAATTTGACAATATCTTATCCAAGTATTCAAATGTTGCAACACCAACTTATAGTTTTGAGCGCCAACACGTGAATATTTAACACGCTATTGTTGTTTCCATAAACAAAGGTTTACGTAAGATTGAAGCAATAACAATTTGAAAGAGATACTGAATATCTTGGCTAGTTGTGCCACCCATTATTATTACACAGACTAGTCAATGCACTGGTTATTTAAACTTTCAATTTGATTGATAATATCATTATTATGTATTCTTTTGTTCTCATTTCTTATATTTTTATCTGATTAAGGTGTTGCGGCCATGCTTTCTACTGTTTTGTACTTCCACATTCTGATTATCTTATGTATGTTTTAACACCTGACGTTGTGCTGCTTCTTCCTTTTTTTGATCTCTTTAATATTATAAAAATAAATAAATAATAAATATAAATAAATATTTATAATTTTTTCGTTTAACTGTTTGATAATGATCGATAATAAATGAAATAAAAATTAAATACTTTTGTCGGAATGAAACAGCGGTTAGAGAAAGAGCAAGAATTGATAAGTTTTCGTTTAGTATGAAAGAGTACAACCAAAATTGTGATGGTGTAAATCGGTAATGTTGAATGTAAGTAAATTTGTGTTTAAGTTGAAATAAAATGAAATTTTTGAGAAAAATTGAAAAACTTATAATACGAATTATATGTGGTTAAACTGTTGGAAAGAAAAAGTACAAAGAAGGCGATGAGCATATTAGGTGTCAAAAAATCCAAAGGCTATTTTTGGTACGACTGAACGACGTGCAATGGTTTGGGCATATTATCAGGATGACAGACGGCAATGTTTTATAAAACAATATTTAGTGGATAAGAGGAAACAACTGTCTAAAAAAAATGAAAGATGTAAGTGGGGGAGAATCTCAAAAGATCGGTTGAAAGAGGACGCAAAAAAATAGAAAATGAGGAATTGGAATGTAGACGAACGTTGAAAAAGTGGATCTGGCAAACTTTTTTTTAAATTGTTAGCAAAATTTCATTTAAAACTAATTTGTAAACGGATTTATGATTATCCGCTACTGATGCAAAGTTCCAAACAAATATATTTCTTTGACCAATATTACGCATACAAAATCTGGAGCTGAGAGTAAAATTTGTTTGCTTCTGCACGTTGTAGATAATTTTAAAGTCAAGTTAACTTGCTAACGCATAACTGACACAGTGATCAAGTATTTACATTTTATTGAACGATAATTAATATTGCTAATAGAATGATCCTACTGACGAGTCACAGTATTGCATAGAAATAAAAATTCGATAAAAAATAAAAAAACTTTTATTTGTTTCTCCAATCTACGATCTCGACCGTATGGGCAGGAGACGGCTTGACGTGATCGCAGGTCTGAAATATGATTGGTTAAAATAAAAACACGTGATTGCAGGTCTGAAATATGATTGGTTGAAATAAAAACATGAGTCGCTCGCAAAATTGTGAAAAACAAACTTACAGACCAGAGTTTTCATTAATTTAGTTAATCAAACTTATTTAGCACAGTGCTGTGAAGAGTTATAATTAAAAAGCTTTTTATTGGTACAAAACTTTAAAATAGCATTTAACAGCAAATGCTTCATCTAAAGCTCTTTTGTTAAATAAGTAGCCTTAAAAAAGGCTGTTTTGAAACCTCGAACGTTTTCGTCTAGCTCTCTTCAGGAGGTTTCGCTAGAATGAATTGCAGAACTGAACGTAGTATTTCAAAAGTTTTAAGACTGATCCTGATTGGCTAAAAATTAAGGTTAGTAGCAATTATCATAATAATTAAAAGTATTTAATAAATAAAACCACGTTTCATAAGCGTAAGAAATTTTTGGCAAAAAAAAAGGAACAAAATTATGCAAGTTTTGTGCTAAAATTTGGAACTAAAAAGAAAATTACTAAAAATAAAAATTTGGAAAATTTGGAACTAAAAATAAAAGCTAGACGAAAACATTCGAGTTTTCAAAACAGCCTTTTTTAAGGCTACTTATTCAACAAAAGAGCTTTAGATAAAGCATTTGCTGTTAAAAGCTAGTTATAATTAAAGAAATAAATATTTCACTTTAAAGAATGATGTGAAGTCAAAAAGCGACAAAAATCCTGTTTTGACCAAATTCTATAGTAGTAACAAATCTTTTCTTTCTACAGTATTTTTACATAAATCACTTTCAGTAATGAAGTAATATCTGTAAAGTAACAGATATTTACTAAACGTTAAAATAAACCAAAAATTGAAAATTTTGTGATATTTACTCTTAAAATTTGTAAACTTTCGTTTCGCATTCTAAATTTTGACGATAAAAAAAATAACCACCTTTATTTTTTCTGGTTTTTTGAAAGTTTTTATAAAATTCTTAAATATTTGAAATCTATACATTTTTTTAACTAACCAAAAACTTTAAAATCTTGACAAAGAAAACTGTAGCGCAAATAATAACACGATAAACCTACTTCAAACAAAGGCGGATTTTTGGGATGAGGATGGAAACCCTTAGTTTGACATTTGCCAATAAGGTCCATTCCGTGGTTTGGAGTGAGCATAAAGTAACCAATCTGAAAGTGAAAATACTAAAAAACAACAAGCTGTCTCAATGGCAGAAACAACCGCAAATTAGCCAATGGTGTCGAAAACGCAAAAACTTTTCATCATATTAGTTTTTGAATAAACATTTGGTGGTACAGAATTTGAAGATTGCGTGAAGTAAAAGATTTTTCTTCCCAAAGCTTTTAATCTGACACTCTTCAGGGGAAATCGTCAGAATGAAGCAGAATTGAAACCGAACTAAGTTATAAAGAGGAAAGCAGAGTTCTCATTGGCTGAAAGAAGTTAGCCAATGAGAGAAAAGATTAAGAAATTTTCAAAGAGTAGACGAATTCTTTTTGTTTACACAGAAGGGGATTGAGCGATTTAATGAAAGTCGCTTCAAGAGCAGAAAGGTGAAAAGAAGAGCGACCTCGAGCGAGAATAGAAAATTTTTCGTTGCTGTAATGAAGGGCGCATTGGGCGTTGTCAAGAAGATGTTAACCAAAGGCGGATTCGTGAAATTGTAGTGGGCGTGTGTTGGTCTTGCAAGAGCGGGAAAGACTTTGGCGGTTGACCGAGGCAGGAGGATTGGAGATGGAACTAGGAACGTGTTGTTTAATTCGCTCTTCTAGCCGTTGAGACGTGCGACCAACGTACTGACTATCGCAGTGGCACAAAAACTGGTAAATAACATTGCTGTGATGATGGGAAGGCAACACGTCTTTCTTAATCGCTGGAAAGAGCTGTCGGGTGTTGAAAATAACACGTGGTTCGACGGAGAAAAAGGAGCGTTTCACAGCAGACGTAATCTGCTTTTCGAACTTTATCGAGACGTTTCCAATCCATGGGATGTGTAGGTAGACAGGGCACTTTTTTCTGTGTGGGCCGGGTTAGAATTTAGTTGTTGAAGTTTTCGCTTGAAAGCCGAATTGATTGCACGTTCCGGATAGCCATTTTCCAAAAGAATTGAACGAATTTTGCCAAGCTCTTGGTCCAGTTTGCTTTTAGAACAAATCATAAAAGCTCTGTGAACGAGATTCGGCTTATTACATCGAGATTACCAGTTTTTGTGCCACTGCGATAGTCAGTACGTTGGTCGCACGTCTCAACGGCTAGAAGAGCGAATTAAACAACACGTTCCTAGATCCATCTCCAATCCTCCTGCCTCGGTCAACCGCCAAAGTCTTTCCCGCTCTTGCAAGACCAACACACGCCCACTACAATTTCACGAATCCGCCTTTGGTTAACATCTTCTTGACAACGCCCAATGCGCCCTTCATTACAGCAACGAAAAATTTTCTATTCTCGCTCGAGGTCGCTCTTCTTTTCACCTTTCTGCTCTTGAAGCGACTTTCATTAAATCGCTCAATCCCCTTCCGTGTAAACAAAAAGAATTCGTCTACTCTTTGAAAATTTCTTAATCTTTTCTCTCATTGGCTAACTTCTTTCAGCCAATGAGAACTCTGCTTTCCCCTTTATAACTTAGTTCGGTTTCAATTCTGCTTCATTCTGACGATTTCCCCTGAAGAGCGTCAGATTAAAAGCTTTGGGAAGAAAAATCTTTTACTTCACGCAATATTCGTTTTTCTTCTATAGCGTGTCACGAATGCTTATCTACATTACGTTAGTTAATACAAACCAAGCGACTTAATACCGTCGCAACGGTGGCAAAAAATATTGCGTCATATTAAATCAATCCGGGAATCGAACTCACTACATCAAGCGGGTGATTGTAGTGAAGTAGAAGAGTCAAACTCGTAATCACAAAGTTGCAGGTTTGAAAACTTTACTAAAAGCAATCAAAAAGCAAATTTTGTTTGAAAGTCATACTCCTGATAAAACAAATGCAAATCTTAAACTAACAATAATATGCTAAGAATAAAAAGGCCAATATACTTTAAAGCACAATTTATTAGAAAACGTTTCAGAATTTCAACTCATTTCATCATCATGTGCATTAAACTAAGTTTTGAATGTATAAATCTCAATAATTCGTGAGGTATTAGAGTAAAATATTACCAAAATATACGTATTAATTAAAACAAAGCCAGTTCGGGCGAATAGATGATTATGTGACTTAAAAAATTGAAACAATAAAGCAGCAAGCTTAAACATTCACTGTACTATTGCTAAAGTAAAGTAAGAAGATCACTAGGTGTTTTATAAATACAGTGCAATTTATTGTTTGTCAAATTTCAAATGAAGTTGATTTACAATTGTTTGTCAATTTACAAAGAAAATTTTACAAATGAAGTGGAAACTGTGAAGGGATTTTGCTATTTTAGCGATAAGTTGAACGGCAGTGGAGGATGTGAAATTGCAGTAACTGCAAGGATAAGAGTGGGATGGAAGAAATTAAGAGAGTGTGGTGAGATACTGTTTGGAAAAAGATTCTCTTTGCAGATGAAAGGAAAGATAAATGAGAGCTATGTAAGATCAACTATGTTATATGGAAGCGAAATGTGGTGCTTCAGAAAAAATAAAGTAGCTATTTTGAAAAGAGCAGAAAAATCTATGGTGAGGGTGGTGTGCGGTGTGAAGTTCGTGGACAAGAGGAATACAGAGGAGCTGATGGACATGTTGGGATTGAAGGAAGCAGCAGATAAGCTGGCAAAGTCCAATGGTATGATATGGTTATGGACATGTTTTAAGACGACCTGAGGAAGATGTTTTGATGAAGGACGTGAAGTGATGTTTTGATGAAGTACATGAAGTGGATGGAAAACGTACACAGGGTCGACCGAAGATGAAATGGAGGGAACAAGTTGAAGGAAACATGAGAAGGATTGGTTTGAGGGAAGAAGATGCGGCAGATGAATGTAGGTGGAGAGAAGGTGTAAGAAGAGTTGCAGAAGTAGTGGGATGCATCCGGCCAACTCCAGTCACTGGAGATTAAACTGGATTAAAACTGGATTGGTGATGATGAATATTCGTTGACGGATCAAACTAAGTTTCGCAGTATAGCGGCTTTACTTTTTTTCTGAAATTATTTTATGCTCCGAAATATTTTGATTTAAGCAAAACCAGTTTATTGCAATCTTTTACGGGTAATCACACTTCTTTAAGCATTAAAACAAAAACTGCCCAAAGCCAGATTCAAACCATGGAAACCGCTCGAGTTCCTCTAACCAACATGCATACCTCATTAAATTTGCCAGAGCACACAATAGCCACAGACTCCGGCATGAGACATTGATAAGGATAATGCGTGTGCAGATCCACACTCGAGAGAAAGGCTGTTTGAGAAGGGTGGGTCTGCAAGATAATGAAGAAAAAGTTAAGGCTACGAATGGTTTGCACGGCAGTTGGGCGAACTGGTTGTACAGAACGGGAAGTTCTTGTAATTTGTTATTTTATTTCGGAATCACATTATTTTAATTATTAGTAATAGCCAGTACAAGTTGTTTTATGAACAAACTTAATACTAAAGCGGTGAACTGCAAGGAAAACTAAATCTTGAGCAAATAAACATGTTCAAACATTATTAATTTTTTTTTTTTTTTATTTAGAAAACTACCAGCTAATAGTCAAACAGTCCGAATTTTCAATTAAAGACTTATGAAACTGACATGGATCCATCCCAAGCAAATCCCGTCATACTGGTCTTGGAAGTCCCACATATCCTCTTCGCGGGTCGTATCACAACTATCTGGCGCCCCCTTCTGGTGAGGAAGTAGTACATGTGTAATGACAAACACTTCATTTGCCTAAAAATGTGGATTTATTTAATAAAGAACATTGAAACAATCAAATTAAAGTAAATCGTTCCTAGTTTTGCTGAAGACAAGATCTAGGTAAAAGCAAGGTAAGTACATATGAAATTAAATCATTAGAGAATGCTTTGTTTTGCTTCAAAAAGGTGATTTTCCAAGAACAGCACATTAACATGCTTAGAATAAGTTTAAAGTTGAAGCTCTCTTTTCCAGCGCCGTTATATGATTGTTGCCTCTTCAGCAAGAATGTTGCGCAGTAAAAAGATCTTTTTTACCATTAACGTTCAGCTCATGAATTTTTAAAACACAAAACATTGAAAAACATCAGGCCGCGATGCAAGTGACAGGCTTGGAACAGAGTCGCGTATTTACTTGACATGTGACTCTAATTTATTGAACTAAGGATCGAGCACTTCAAACACGGATCACATTAGATTATAGGTTACTGAATAAACTTCCAGATATTTGGATTCTTTAAGCAAAAAAACAAAAAATATATATGTATCTGTATTTCTACCAGGGTAAGGCAAACTTTTTAGCTCGAGGGCTGGATTCAAGAGTTCATTTTGATCGAGGGCCGCACTAGTATTTACAGCATGAATTTGTGCCTCATACTTACTCGAAGGCAAAAAGAGTCTTCACTTTAATTAGTTACATTGCTGACAATAAATGCTTGGCGGGCAGATTTGACCAGCGGGCAGTAGCGTGCCCCCTCCACTGATCCTACCCAAGTACTATAACATAGATAAGATATTGTAAATGAAAAACGTCTTGAAGCCTAAACTCAAAAACTTTTAAATTAAAATTATCAAAAATTAATACGACAAAGGATAATACACAAGACCACCCCGGGACCGCATCGCCCACTTTGGAAACCACTGCATTATATCATGCTCATCAAAATTTGTATAGGTAAACCGAATAATGCATTTCGCAGCAGCTGATATAGAATCGTTAAACTGACCACTTTGCCGAATAAGACCCCGCAAGTCTCAATGTTCATGACGGTGTTTGAATGGGCGATTTTCATAAACTTCGCCGGAAGTTCGCTGGGAGAGAGGATCGTTCGCAGGCCGTACCGGTTTTCCGATAAGGTCAATGATCTAAATTGAAAAATGCACATTACTTCAAGATTTAAATTTTAAAGAATTAATTGAACTATCAAATTCCATTTTGTGAAACTTCAGCTCAAAACTGTGATGTTTCACTCACGCAGCAAAGGCGGTTGAGATTTGTTGGGCGAGGTCGTGGTCGCTAGGTGTCACGTTGCTCGTGGGGAGTGTGGTCGGCTTCGGTTTAAGAGAGCGATCGAAGGTTGGTTTGTTGATGGCTGTAACGAACAATAATCAGGCTACATTAACTTGATGTTTGGACCGGCTATAAATGCTTATCACAAAGAAAAGCAATGTACTTTCGTTTCACCACCCGTTTATGGCTGCATATCAACTGTATTTAAGTCCCACAAACAATGAATCACTGCCCGTGGCACTGGGTGAGTTCTGTATTCTTGCAGAGATATTTGTACAGAGATAGGAACGACCATCAACTTCTGGGATCGTTTTAAGTCAGCGGCATGTTTTCCTGGCATGATTTTTGCTGCGCTTCTGGGTGTGTCCGGGCAGCATATTACCAATTTGTAAACCATTTCAATGCACGGGGCTGTTTTTTCCCAATCAGAGACAAGGGTTTCTTCTCATTTTGCTCTAAGAGCAGAAGTTTTTCAGTGCGTGCATTGTAATAGACTACAGTAGTTTAATAAAAATAGAGATTTTTTAAAAAATTTTTTTTAATTAAATTTGAAAAAAGTAAACTGTAATTGCATTAAAGCAACTTTATTTGTATCAAATGCATATGTTGTAGTAATAACTTTCAATTAAAAACTTTAATACAATGTAAAAAAAATTGATTTTATGATTTAAAAAGAATTGTGCTCAAAATTTTATATTTGATTTGTCTTAGTTGATTTCATTTAACCTATATTCTTTTCTAGTAGATAAGCCGCGTAGACCATTTGACGAGAACCCTCAAATCTATTGAAGCTTAATTCGTAACTCTTAAATAAAGTAAAATTAGTAAACACGACAATTAATGTTTTGTCAAACTTACAAAAACTGTTTTTCAACGCAGCTCAAATTTAGATACAACAGATTAAAACAATTAGCAGTTCTGATACAACAAAAAATTATAGATCACTCTGATTCAATCTACTATAAGAATTCAAAAATGGTTTTAAACTTGTTGCCGCGTTATCTCATTGAGACTGTAATCAATTAGCAATTTATCATTGAGTTGGCGAAGCAAGAAAAAGAAACGTTTTTATGAGCTTGTTAAGAAAAGGAGTAAGAAAATGCGACCTAAAACGAAAGAAGCGAATCAAAGCGAATGAATTTTTCCGCTACCAATTCGCTTTAGCACATTTTGCCAAATTTAATTTTAAAAAATTTATTTTAAAAAATTTCCATTTCTATTAAACTACTGTAGGCTATACTTAAAAACTTCTGCTCTTTTAAATCAAATGAGAGAAATCTTTGTCTCTGATTGGGCAAAGACAGCCCCGTGCATTGAAATGGTTTACAAATTTGTAATATGCGTCCGGGCATTGGCATTCTTGTTCAAAAGCTTGAGAGAGATGTTTGGGTAAGGCTATTTTTATGTATTACATGGAATTCAAGAGCTGTGACCTCAAACTGGGATTCATGTTTGTACTTCTAATAAGGTAGTGGTAGTGGGTTTACAAGATCCGCTGCAAGGTAGTAGGAAAACTTTATTGCCGTGGAGTCTCAACGACGACAACCAACAAAAGAGGCCAAAGGTCGAAAATGATAAACAAAATGGCAAAAATCAGCAAAACACGTTTAAAACAGAACAGTCAAGCACGAGAAGGAAGTTGTCTTGTGATTTGTTGCTGCCAGAAACGGTTAAACAATGGGTCGCGAGCCCAAATGGGGTCGCTGAGCAAAATCTTAGGGTGGCGAGATTTTAGGCGAGATTTTGGGATGGCGAGAATAAATTACTTAAATACATAAATTTATAAAACTAGACGTGTATTTCAACAAATTTTTCAATGTGCGGGCGCACTAACACGTAATTGTGAATTAAATGTTCTTCCACCATTCAACACCACTTATTTATGAGAAATTACTTATTAATATGAGTTAAAGCTGAAAAAGCTTTCGAAACGTCGAGCAGAGTCAAATATCGCACCAAGATTTAATTTGTTCTGCAGAAGAAAACAAGCAAATTCGTCTTATCAACAAACGATTTTCTTCCGTAATTTTTACATACTGTACCTAACCAGTTAACAACTTCGCTTTTTGCAACTAAACAATAAATAATAATGACTATAATAAATGCAACTTCACAACTTTTAGTGCAATTTTTAATTGTAGATTTTTGTGTGTTTCTAAAAAAAATCTCAAACTATATTTTTTTATATCTAATAGTAAAAGTGGCAAGACTGTCAGTAAAGAGCTCAATGAAAGCTCAGAGCAGCAAATTGAATTAAATTACAAAAGCCACGTAGAAAATTTCATTAAAACCTCAACAGTCTGTTTCGCTTTTTCGGCTCATCAGGAGGTGACTCTTATTCAAATAGAAATCAATTCTATTTCTATGTGAATAAGAAATCAATTCTTTTTGAATAAGAATCACCTCCTGATGAGCCGAAAAGGCGAAACAGACTGTTGAGATTTTAATAAAATTCTCTACGTGGCTTTTGTAATTTAATTTAATTTTTTTATATCTATATATATTTTTACCTAATCAACAAATCATTACAAAATATTTACATACTTTTAATTAATATTTATCTAGGGTTGCAAAAAAACTCACAATCACAAATAGGGTGTGAAAAAAAAAGTTTAAGAAGCCCTAAACTAGAATAATCCTGTAGAGAAAAAAGTTGTAGGAGGTTGTGTTCGTTGCAGCACAGACGAGATACGACAAAATGCAGGGTAATGCGGTACGTGAGAATTGAAGCTCAAACTGAGATAATAAAAGTTTAAAAACTGAAATAAAATTATGCAGCTTACCAAATGTGATAATGTTTAAGCTACTGATTATACCGTTAAGCATTTATCCAGTACCTCATTTATTAATTTGGTGATCTGCGATCTCTTGAAGTAAAAAAAGTTTAAACATTTTTAAGGACTGCTGCATGAACTTTTTTTCTTTTTCAAAGTTCGACCGGAAGCTGATTGGCAGTATGTACAGATGTGACGTTGTAACACGTCACGAACACTTTGAAGATTACAAAGAAAAAATCGCATTAATTCAATTTTATCTGTTAAATAAAGATCTTTTTTTTAATAATGATTTGATTCAACCAGAGAAAACAATTGGGTATCAACATTGACAAAGAAGTCTCTTTCCTAAAGCCTTAGCGCCAATAATTTTAATTAGAAAAACTTCATATCGATTAATTGTGCAAACCACGAAAGAATGATGCAACGCTCGGGGTGGTAAGAAACCATTACTATGGTCAATATTTTTATGTTTGTAAGATCTGCAACGTACTTGGTTCTGGATTACGAATCGTATTTTTACTTGAATATCATGCAAAGAATGTATTTTAAAGACCAAAATAAAGGTGTGGAGAAGATGTGGAAAGTTTTTGCTGTAAAATTACGAAATAACAATTTGAAGTAAAGATGTGCATAAATAAATAACTTGCATAAATAGAAGTTAAAATCCCTAATAAAAACTCACCAGTAGCTGATTGCACTGGAGTTGGCGGGGGTGCAAAATCAACAGGAAGCAACGGTTGATTTTCTGGTATCTGTGGTTTTGGTCCGTATCTGAGAAAATGCTAATAGTTTGATATTATAGCAATCACGAAGCAAAACATTCAAGCAAAATTATAATATAATTAAATACAAATACAAAGTAATTTTAAAACACGTGTCTTTCCATTGTCGTCCCGGACTTAGGAACAACATATCTGACTTGGTGGCGGAGTTAATGCATAAATAGAAGAAGTCTAAGAAAAAACAGTAACACAAGTTGGTATAAAGTTTTTTTTCATAATTATAAATCAAAGTTCAACAAACTTTTACTTAATTAAATACAAATACAAAGTAATTTTAAAACACGTGTCTTTCCATTGTCGTCCCGGACTTAGGAACAACATATCTGACTTGGTGGCGGAGTTAATGCATAAATAGAAGAAGTCTAGGAAAAAACAGTAACACAAGTTGGTATAAAGTTTTTTTTCATAATTGTAAATCAAAGTTCAACAAACTTTTACTTACTCTCTCTCTACAGCAAGCCTTTCAAGCTCCAATTCTTTTCTACGCCTTTCTTTAAGAAAAGCATCCATTTCTTTTTTTTCTCGCTGTTTTTTTTCATTTTCCTTTTCATTTTTTAACCGTTCCAATTCGTTGTGCTTTTTTTCTTCTTGTAATCGTAATTTTTCTTGTTCCAACTGAGCAAGTTTTGCCAACTCCTCCTAAAAAAAAACTTCACTTCTATATATGTAAGCTATAAAAATAAACATAGAAATTGCAACTTCGTGCTTTGTCAAAAACTAGTAGAGAAAAAAATATTTACATGAATTTCTTTTTACACTTATAAATCTTTCAGATTATATCAAGAGTTGATGTTATGAAGATGAACATTTTAAAAAATCTTTATACAGCAGCATCTGTTGGCATTTTAGCCAATTAAAGCAACAATAAAAACTTCAACTAATCAATGTCATTAAAAACCAAAAAGTGTTATTATGTTTAAAATATTTTAACCCTTAAACGTCCAAGCGTTTTGCCAATCACTATAACGTATCTCGGTGATTAGGAACCCGGCATGCTTAAATATGCGGTATGCCTAAGTAGTATACCTAAGCTTTCAATCTGCACATTTTTTTTAAACATGGTTATGATACTAATCAACGTGTTGCAAGCTCACTATTACCACAGCATAATATGATAGATAGAAAAAAAGACAAAATTTGCATCAACTGGAACTCTAATATTTCTGCATTTTGTATAAAAAGTAGCCTAACAAAATTTAAGTTAAACATTGCACAGCTAACAACAAAAAGTTATTGAAATAACATGTAGCTTTAAACTTCAACGAAAACGGAAGGAAAACAATAAAACAATTGCAGTTTATCACCTTCTAAAGTGGTAAAAATGATAATGCTAAGGCACAAGAATGATTTGCCACAATAAAAACATAAAACCGTTGCCTGTTTGTGATCAATACAACATGGCTTGTACATGTTAGCTCTTTTGCAATCCAGAGAAGATGAAAAGATATAGCAATGTCGTCTAATTATATTTTCTATGCTGATATGCAGTTGATTGAATCAATACCAATCATGTACTTACATTTACATAATAATAGCATAGCACCTAAAACCCTTATTTAATAAGAACTAATGAGGAATACTTAAAGATCACAGAACCTAATAAATATTTCAGAAAACAAGGCCATTACAGCAAATAATTAATTGTACACAATTGGAAAACAATGCAGAATTGTTTCATAACTCTTGGTTGAACTTGTAAAATTTTTTTACACTTTTAAAAAATTTTTGCAGATATTTTTAGTATCTAACATGAAACAGTCCTTTTTAAAACCATTGTAAAATATCTAATAGCAATAAGTATTCTGTAAAAAATTGGAAATTTGAAAAGATATGAAAAAACTTGTTGTTATTGTAAATTAACAGAAGTTTAAAGCAGATAATAATTCAAACCTGATGAGTTTTATATCTTTCATATTCATCTTCATAAATCTTTCTTAAAGCATTTTTTAACTTTTCAGCTCTTGGAAATGCAATTGTCTTTAGAGCTTTCTTGTTAGCAGCTTTTTCAGCAGCAGTTGCTTTCTCATACTCAGGATGAGTTTTTAACTTTTCAAAGGACAATCTATAGCAATAAAGACTGGCAATAAATTAAAAAATACAATTTAGGAATAGAGTATACTTTTTTAAACCATATCACAATTAGATAGAGCAATACACATACATTCATGCTAAAATAAAACAAAAAGAAACCATAAATGTTTTCAGCTTACATTAGCCCTGTTCAGACAAAATAAAATGTTTAGTAGTTTTATCATGTAATTTAAAGATAGAGGTTAATGACCTGATATGTAGTAGTTGTTTATCAAATTTGATGCACAAGGTTTTCAGAAAAGAAATTGTTGAGAATTAATTTAAAAGTGCAAGTGCATAACAAATGCAAAAAACCATAAAGCTAATGCACCAAGAAAATTCAAATAGCAGAAATAACAATTTAAAAAATATTTAACAAAAACGATGATCCATTTGCAAATAATTGTCAATTAAGTCCAGGGTTATGTTTTTTGATTAATAAAGCTTTGTAAATTTTAGTTTCAAAATTAAAATTACATTTTTTGATTATATTAAACACATTTATGTTGAATTTGGAATTAGAACAAATATCGCAAGACATAATATGGTCTTTAATGGTGCTTTCAGTTTTCAAATGAAAGCCCAAGTGTTCACTTAACCTAATGCTCAAATGATGGGTTGACATACCTATGTACGTCAAGCTTGTATCACATGAACATGAAAATTGATAAACAATATTTAAGTAGAGTACAGGTGGAACACGAGTCTTCATTAAAACTACTGTGACACTTTAAAAGTTTTATAGATAGGATTTATTTTCACAGTTAGTTGAAGTTTGGAGTCAATAATGTTTTGTAGTTTATTGATAAACTGTCTGGAGTTATGGCCAAAATACAAAATATCAAGATTATAAGCATAATCACAACAAGCAGAATGGGAAAGTAAACATTTTTCATTAAACTTTTTGAAACATTTTTCAAAAAACCAAAGTGGGTAATCGTTACACACAAATTTCTTAGCATACCAACGTTATTAAAATATAAAAAATTGTTGAAACATATTAATTTAGCTCTACAAAATAAGCAAAGTATTAATCCAGATTTTCATTTTTTAGGGCAATTTGCATTGAAATTTAAAAGTAAACCAATTATGTGTAGGTTTGCACCATATCTATGCATCAGTATTATCATTATTAACCTTAATGCAAATATCTAAAAACAAAATACATTGTAATGCAGATTCCATAGTAAATTTTATATTATTGTGCTGAGAATTGAGTAAATTAAAAAAATGTAAAAAACTGTCATTATTAAAAACAGCAAAACAATCATCTACAAGTCATATGTATAATTTGGGTCAACATACACAATTAGAGTCTTGTGTTTTTGTTCCCATATATACCAAAAAGAAATTAGCTAGTGTTAGTCCTAAAAGGGACCCCCATGGCAATGCTATCAATTTGTCTATACAAACAATCTTTATAAAAACAATCCTTCACTAACTAAACGTAATAATTTTACAAAAATATCTTTAAATTACATGACAAAACTACAAAACATTTTATTTTCATCTGAAGCGGGCTAATGTAAGTTGAAAATGTTGAATATGATTTCTTTTTGTTTTATTTTAGAATGAATGTATGTGTCTTGCTGTATCTAATTGTAATAAAATTGAGTAGTAAAGAATGCAAAAACATTAAAAGCAGTTGAACTGAAGACTTTTATAATTATACCAATAAATGTTACTGATTAATAGTGTCTCTTTAAATACTTAACAAATTAACAATGTATAACAATCTAACAGTCTTGGAAATTTTACTTTAAAAAAAAATAAAAAATGATTATTAAAATATGGGCCAAAATTATCCCACACTGACATACAAGAATAGCTGTTTTCTGAAAGATTATGTTAAATGTTATTACAACTTACAAAATAAATTTTGCGTAGTAGATATATGAAGTTTCCAAATTTTTCTCATCATAATAAACATCAGCCTATACAAACATAAGCACATTGTAATATGACAATTAACAACTATCTTCAATTAATTAATAAAAAGAAGGTTTACTCAGGAGTTAAGCTATTACAGAAACAGTTGATTTTTCAAGAAAAAAAAATGGTTGCAGCTGATACTGGCAGATGAATAAAAAAAAGTTCCAGCACATTTTTGCAAGCTCTTAAAACAAAATAAGTTTTTTAAAAGAATTGCCTAAGACAAAATAATAAGACAAACTAAAGTTTATTCATAAATTTACTAATTTAAACATACAAAAAATATTTAAAAAAGCAAGGTGGTCAAGTCATCCCCAAAATATACTACATATAATTTATTTAGCTGTTAAAAGATTGTATTTTAGCCATAAGGTTCTAGAGTATAGCTTTTTTTAAACTTTGTTTTTCATGGCAATATTGCATTTTTTACACACCTTAAACAATACCATAGTGATATACCTTTAAAAAATATGCTAATTTTAATAATATTTACTGCATGTTTGATATTTATTGTAAATTGATAAGAAAAGCTGCTTCTTGCAATATCTTTAAAATGTACAGGTCAGCATGGTCAGGTTGGTTATTGGTTAGTGTGGTTGGCATGGTTAGTGTGGTCAATGTTGTTGGCTTGGTCAGTGAGGTTGACTTGGAATGTTTAAATTTTGTTGACCCCACTGTATTTGTAAGCCTAATCTAAATTAATGTACAAAGCAAGTCAAATAATAAATTTTTTCAGTTTTAAAAAAAATTATCAACTTAGTAAGCTTTGTCGAACTAATTAATCTAACTAACCTACCCCAGTCCCCACATATCAAAGCAAGTCAAGCTCACCCATCTCACCTATGCAAACCTTGCCTAATGATTATGCTTTTTTACATTACAAATATAGTCAGTTTCAACAAAATTTAAATACCTTTTATAGCCAACCTTGCCAACTTCTTCAACTAAATGATTATTGCTTTACTTATTTGCATTACAAAATACAACCAGTTTCAACAACAAATATTTTATAAAACTAACCAAGTCAACCTCACTAACCTAGCTCCCCATGATGACCATGCTGACTTGCACATTTTAAAAGATCCCATTTGTTGTTCACACTTTATTGTAACTCACTTTGGGATTTCGCCAAACACAAAACTTGTGAAGTTTGTTACAACAAATCATGAACAAAAACAAAAAAATTAATGTGATTAAAAATCAACTTAGCAAAAATAAAGCTAAAGATAATTTAAACAACAATTATAATACCATAAGAATTATAATACAATATAATACAATATAAACTACAAAATTAATCAGATGCACTTTTTAAAAATTTACACTATACCATACGAATTAACTCTTGACATGAACGAAAATATCGTCGAATTGGAACATTTTTGTTAATATTCACATCACCCTTTTGAAACAGCAATCGAAGTCTTTCACCAGGATCTAGCACAGGTTTTACATAAGATGAGCTCATGGTTTAATATTTATTTAAACTTGAATACAAATAAATTCTGAAATAAAAATACATTTTTTAGTTTTGAATTAAAAAACAAAACATTAGAGATGTAAAAAAATTGAAATGAATTACTGCAACAGGGATCACTTTGATGATTTGACAGCTATCTTAATATGTACCTAAGATAAACTTTCCAAAACAGATTAACTGTAACACTTCAGGTCCCAACTTTTTTTTATAGCATTGCTTTTTGGTTTAACATCACAGGTAAGCAGCAGAGTTCCATTTAACGTCTGATTAAAGTCACCCTGGTTTTGGGTTTAGCTCGAGGGCCAGATTCAGAAGTTGATTTCAGTCAAGGGCTACACTAGTATTTAAAATGCGAATTCATGCCTCAAGCTTACTCGAAAAAAGTTTTCACTTTGATCTATGACATTAATGTAGGCCAGCCACATTGCAAGGCATAACATCAAATGCTTGGCCAGCAAGATGAAATGGTTTGGTGGGCCTGATTTGGCCAGCATGCTGCAGTTTGCTCACCACTGGTATTAGAGAATCATGAGCTCAGAAGTTTGAAGGTGTCACAAAGCTACTGAACCAAGATTTTTTAGGTCTTTTAAAGAAGTCATTGTAAGCAACTGTTATTCATGAAACTAACCCAAATCCTCTGTGTTTACTATTGCTTTTCAAAAGATCCTTTTAGCTTTTGTTTTTTTCATTTTATCTTGGCGTTGTAAGGGGGATTTCAGGTTAGTTTCACCAAAAAAATTGCTTATGATAACGAGACCCAACTTTTTTGGTCATAACCAACTTAAAACAACTTTAATCATATACATTATACTATTATATCTAAAGCAATAAGTAAAATTCAGCTGGTTTGGACTGGTTTAAAAAAATCAGAAACATCTCACAAAATTTTTTAAGTTCTGCAAACTGGCTAACTGACTTATTGCTGTTAATTATGTTTAATAGTCAATGGTCTTCTGCATCTAGTCTCATAATTAATGGGATGATACCATTTGTTAATGATTTTATACATAATTTATTTAAACAAGTGATGACCATGTTTGTCATCATATGTAACAAGATGCTTTCCATATACATTTTTGTTATTAAACTTTATTTTAATATAACTAATAATGTTTTTGAGTGAATTTTGGTAATCAATAAAATGGTTTGGCATGTTATAACTTTGCTATCTACACAGCAATATAGTACCAGTACAGTAATATAGCCTAGACTGTATTCAATATCATTATAATGATGCTTGCTTAACATTATTTCAAAATGTTTTTTGGAAAATAATTGTTTGAATTAGTTTATTCTACAAAAAACTGGTAAACTTCACCTTTTTTGTATCAGAATCAAGTGACAAAAATTTGAATCTCACAATAGAGTTAAGGTTTCATGCTTCTAATAGATCTACCTAGATTTTTTATTACCATGTCACAAACCAAAAAACGGTATTACAATCAATCAATCAATATATAGAGGATAAAATACTAACAATGAAAAAATTGATATTAAAATGTTGCACTTGGAGGATAAAATACAAACAATGAAAAAAAGTGATATCAAAATGTTGCACTTGGAGGTTCTTATTCATTAGTTGCTCAGCTTACTTGTTAAGCTCTAAAACTTTGGGAAATCCCAAAGGCTGCGAGTTCAGTAACGGGGAAGAATTAACGAGACTCAATAATATATAGTCAATAATATCCTCTTACGTTTGCACAGTTGCGCTTATTTTTATTTGGATACGGTATAGCTGTTTATAGTTTTTTAAGTTGTACAAAATTTGTATAATTTCCCGTTTATATTCTATTTTATTTTACTTTTTATTTATTATTTATTATTCTTATTTTTATTCTATTAGTATTTATCCCGGATTATTTATTTTGGTTGTTGTATTTATTTCAGAATATCGCCTGATGAGCCGTTTTTACGGTGAAACAGACTGTCGCGAATTTTAATAAATAAATTTTATCTGCAGTGTTTATACTTAATTTGATAATTTTGCTCTGATCTTCCAATCATTGAGCACTGTCAAAAGTGAATTGCCAGCACTGTACCTTATATTATAGTCAATAATATATATATATATATATATATATATTGATCAGCTTATGTCAATTTAACATTTTTTTTGGTTTTGCCCGCATAGTTACTCATCAACAGCTATTTGAAAGATTATGATTTTTTTTTGCAGAAGTAGGAAACTTAAACGTCACAGTCACATGCTTTGCTGTCACAAGATAGAAACAATCACTGACTTTTTCATTGGGCTTAATCCCAGATAAATGAAAATTTTTCAATATTTATTTACCCACTTGCGCCATTCTGTTGTGTCCTTGGGAAAGACACTTTACGGCACTTTCCCCTGCTTGGTGGTCTTGACAAGCAGTTCTAAATTAAAGTCATATCTCTACTAAATTACTAGCGGACAGCAATATGATGGCATCTCCGGAAGCAGGTCGGGGTAATTGCTTACCCTATGTATAGCGCCTCCGTCGCTTTCCTGCGAGTCAGGAGGATAAATATAGAGATAAAAATAAAAAAAAATAAAAATAACAATCAGAAAACCTTTACACTTTTTAGAAAACAAGCATCCTTATTAGGATTTTTTAGGATTTTTACAGATGCTAATACCAGAGACTATCTCTTGCCAACAAAAGTGGGTCGCCTTTCCAGAGTTATAAGAAGTCCAACATTTGAAGACTTGAGTTTTTCTAAGAAAAGCAACTTTTAAAATTGAGCCAATTCCCAGTCTCTTGCAAAGATGCTCTAGTCGAGTCGGAGTCCAAGTCTACCAAGTAACCAAACTTTGGGTCCTTTTTTTGAACAATTTTATATTTTGTTAATTTTAAAATTAAAAACGTTTTTTTGTCTTGCTTTGATTTTGTACAAGTTTTTTCCCCAACATAAAGTGATCATCATCATGATCATTATCATTTTCAGGGAAAACATTGAATTAGTTCAGTGCATTTCTCTTTGCCCGCTTAATTGTTCTTTTGGGATTGCGGAGACAGCAAATAGAGTTGGAATCTCCAGGCATCCCGATCTCCTGAAACTATCGGCAATTTCGCTGGTGGAATTCCAAGATGTGATCATGCCAAGTCTTCGACATAATTCCGCCAGCGAGTTCTGGGTCGCCTTCTAGGTCTTTTGCCACTTGGAAGAGAATTCATTAGTCGCTTTGCTGTTCGCTCATGGGACATTTATGACACATGGCCATACCAGCGTAGTTGCAATACTTCTATGCGGTGTAGTAGCGGTTCGATATTGAGAGATTGACGAATGTCAGTGCTTTTTAACCTTGTCAAATAAGGATAAATCTCTGATTTTTTGCAAAAAACCATTTTGGCTCCTGTAAGCCTACTCAGATTCTCACTTTTCTGGTCATTACCCAATACTCATTACCATAGGTAAGGATAGGAACAAAAACTGATCTGAAAACAGAAAGCTTTGCTTTTGTAGACAGCTCTTGTTTCAGTGCAACTGATCGGTAAAGCTGGCACATTACTGCGCTTGCTTTTCCAATACATGTGTCCAGCTCATTGTCCTGTCTACCATCACTCGAGAATGTGACTCCATGATACTTAAACTTCTCCGTCTGCTTGAGAGTTACTCCATTCATTTGGAAGTGGATTGAACGTCTTCAAAGTGCCGAACTTGTTTAAATAAGGTCAGAGAAATCCCCCCAAGTTACAAACTACCCTTATTTAAATATGCGTACTCTATGACGCCCGATCCAGAAAAAATATAGCTGTTATTTATTTACAAAGGCAAAGATTGAATTTATTTTTTACCTGCGGTTTCACACGCGCAGATACTTAACACAATATTGCAAAAATTATGGTCTCCTGACCATTCAGTAAATCACGGTTACAGTTCTATCGGCAAAATTATGGTCACACTTCTATGAGCGAAATTATGGTGACTGTTTGATGAGAGCGATGTCTCTCTATTTATAATAAACTTAAATTGGGCCATGTGGCTCCGACGGCAAACTTTACAATGAAATCAATTTCATGCCCTTACACAGATTACTGCCAAAGTGAAGTCATATCGCTATGCATTTAGGTCATAAAGAGTGGAGATAGGTCATCACATCTAATTTAAAAAAGTCTATAAGTTGATTGATCTGTTAAAAAACGTCAAGTATATCAAATCTCCTCGTTATTGGTAGCTGCGACTTTTGCATTTCGAGAGGTCACAAAAAACAATTTAATTTTTTTCCGGAAAAGCGATTTGCATTACGTAACAATTTGATGGTTGTTTGCCGCGCAAACGACGTATGGTTTGCCAAAATACTTTGTTTGTCGATCTGTAGTCTGTATCCAACTTTTGTCCAAATTCTTTCCATGACTTTTCTTTAGACTGTTTGACTAGTTTGAGGGGTCACTGTGCATTTTGCAGGTGTACGCACCAAACGTTGAAACACAGTACAAGTATTTCTTAGATGAAGTAGGTGTTGCTTTACAGAAAGTAACATCTGCAGAACCAATTGTCCTACTGGGTAATTTTAATACGCATGTGTAGATAGTTATTCCACAAATAATTGAACACTTTCTTTGATTTGTTTATTCTTATTTAACAGAAATTGAAAGAACATATATTTACAATCAAAATAACACACTTCATTACAGTTATATCTTTATTATTGTTTTTATATCCACAAGTTATTACTTCCTCGTTTCCAGTGTTGCCCTTCCATTTATCATTATTCTATAGGAACTTGTAGTGATCTATATAGGATCACTACAGACTTCCCCTCCTGACAAAATTTTGCAATTTTAAAAAAATAGACGTGTAACATGGGATGTGTTATAACAATATTTACAAAATATCATACAGCAATTAGCATTGATGCAATATAATGAACTTATTCTATGTTAACAACACAGTCCCGCAGCCTTTGGGGAAAAACAGTTTTTCTGCGAGGACGTGGCTGTGGTGGCGACAAGATGGAGCTTTGAGTAGTGTCTGGAATAGGTTCAGTTTCAAATGTTAAGTTAGAAATATTATGAATAAAGCCGGGTTTTACATTGTTAATGCCAACTGAGATTAATTTGCCACGCTTAATAACTTTGAAAACGTCATTATTGCGGTCTATAACCAGGTATGGGCCGGAGTAGGCGGGGCATAAATTTGGGTGAATTGGATCGTCTTTAATGAATATGTGGGTACAATCATTTAATGTTTTTGGAAGAAAAATTGATTTTTTCTGTTCCACTCTCGTTGAGGTGGGATATAATGATTCTGTGAAAGCGCGCATGCTGTTGATTATATCTGAGGAGGAAACATTCTGGTTCTCATGTGTGGGAGAAATAAGATCACCGGGGAGTCGTAAACATTGTCCGAATAATAATTCTGCAGAACTGCCTTGTAAATCTTCTTTAAACATGGTATTAAGTGAAAGAATGATGGAAGATAAATGAAAAGCCCAATTAGCTGAATCTAGTTTTGCAGTTAGTGCCGTTTTAATAGTTCTGATAGCTCTTTCAACAAGTCCATTTGATTCTGGATAACGTACACTGCTGATTCTGTGAGTTGCTCCAAGAAATTTACAATAATCTTTAAAGGTATGTGATGTAAATTGGCTTCCTGCATCAGAGTGAATTTCTACAGGTGCACCAAATGTTTGAACATGAAGATTTAAATTTTGAATGACTGAGGCAGTAGACATGTCTGGCATTGGAAAAGCTTCAGTCCATCTTGTAAATGGATCAATACAAACCAAAACATGTGTATAGCCATTTGAGCTGGGAAATGGTCCAGCTATGTCAATGTTAATGCGTTCAAAACGAGCATTAGGCATAGGTATTGATGTGATTTGTTTAACAATGTGTCGGTTTGTTTTCGTTCGTTGACAATTGATACAAGCATGAACAAAATCACGAATTTTCGATTTCATATTCTTAAAAAGAAATCTGGCACATATAAAACGTTGAGTGGCCTTTATGCCTAAATGATTCATATTATGGTAATAAGATATTATCGTCTGTTCCAAACTAGGGGGAATTAGTATGCGGTCATGTGGTAAACTGGTATCAATTAAAATGCAGAAATTAGTTTTAGGTATGGGCACAGATTTGATATTAATGGATGAGTCAGTAGGAAATGAAAAAGCATCTGATTGAGACTCATGTTGCTGAGCGTCAGCAATTGATTCCAGAGAAATAGGCATAGGTTGTTCAAGAATGTTGGCTACAATAACTCGGGATAGGCAATCAGCCACAATATTGTTTCTGCCTGGCAAATGTTGAATATTACAATCAAATTGACTGAGATAAGATAATTGACGCACTTGCCTAGGAGAGTGATTTTCAGAAGGTTTTGCAAAACTGTTAACTAAAGGTTTATTATCTGTGAAGATTACAAAGGGTTTATCAAGCAGCATATATTCAAAATATTTAACGTTAGAGTAAACACTAAGAAGTTCGAGGTCATAGGTTGAGTAATGTTTTTGAGCATCTGTTAGTGATTTGGAATAGTAACCTAAAACTTCAATTTTGTCGTCATAAATTTGTTCAAGTACACCACCAAGAGAGGTAGCAGATGCATCTGTTTTTAATTGCAATTTAGCATAGGCTTTAGGATGAGCCAAATAAGCAAGATTGGCAATAATTTCTTTTACTTTCTTAAAGGCCTGCAGTGCATTGCAATTCAATGATATTTTTGTTTCATTTTTTACTTTACCTTTGAGATAATCTTGTAATGGAGAAAGTAATTCAACTGCATTTTCAATAAAACGACGTTGATAATTAACTAGACCAAGAAATTGACGTAATTCTTTGATGGTTACCGGTGCAGGAAAGTTTTTTACAGCTGCAATTTTTTCATCAGATGCAGTTATGCCACTGGCATTTAATTTGTATCCAAGTACATTAAGTTGAGAAGCACCAAGTACACATTTGTTCATGTTTAATGTTAATCCATAAGAATTGAGTCTATTAGCAATTTCTAAAAGATGTTTTTTGTGTTCAAGCTCATTTTTGGAAAATATAATAATGTCATCAATGTAAGCAAAACAAAAAGTATCAGTATTTTGTAGCACATGATTGATAAAACGTTGGAAGCTGCTGCTCGCATAAGTTAAACCTTGTGGAAGTTTATTGTACATGAAGTTACCACGATGAGTGCAAAAAGCCGTAAATTGTCTATCAGTGGGGCGGACATCCAGTTGCCAAAAAGCACTTTTTAAATCTAAAGAAGAAAAAATGGTTGCGCCATGAATGTGTTGAGTAAAATCTGTTAATCTTGGTAATGGATAATTTTGTTTTTTGCAACGTTTATTGATAAGTCTGTAATCATGTACCAACCTAAAGGAACCATTCTTCTTTTTAACTAAATGTACTGGTGAGGCCCAAGGGCTGGTAGTTGAACTAATAATATTTTTTTCAAGCATGTCATCTAATATTTTATTGAGAGCATTTGTTTTTTCTAAATTGAGTCTTCTTGGTCGAAAGGCTACTGGGGGTCCATCAACTTCTAATACATGTTCAAAAGGATGTTTCTTTTTTCCCACTTTAATTTGTCCAGATACAAGATGAGGAAACATATTTAAAATATTCTCATATGAATGTATATTGTAGTCAATGCTGGGCAATGGAGTTAAAATATTTTCCTTTGTAGAATTTGAAATGTCAATTGTGCTTGCAGCTGTGTCAATTACAAAGTTGTGCAATTTCAAAAAATCCAAACCAAGAATAGCATGTTTAATGTTTGCAACAATAAAAGAATGAGTAAACTGCTTATTAGGAAATTCCTGAAAATGTAGTGTTAGTTCAATGACACCTGATTGTTGTATAGGATGACCATCAGCAGCAAATAATCTACAGGGATTTGGATTTGTCACACAAGTATATCTGTTAGAGGGAATCAGTGACTTAGGGCTAGCTGTATCAATAATAAATACAATGTTATTGTGTGTGTCAGTTAAGTGAATATATTTGTCAGCAGATTCAGGCAATGCATTGCTGACATTGATAGTATTTATTTGCAAGTCATGATTTATTGGAGCATTGCCTTGTGAGTTTAAATGTTTATTCTTCATATAGCTATCAAAATGAGTGCAGCCTTGGACACAGTATCTGGCAGTAGTTCCATATTTTTGGTGGTAAAAACACAGACCATTAAAAATCTTATCTCTACCTGGAATAGTGAGATTCGGACCTGGTGGTGGTTGCAAAGTAAAAGAAAATGGTAATTGTTGGGATGAAGTTGGGAAATGATTTTGAGGGTTTTCATTAAAAGACTTGGAGTGAGATCTATTGTGTGATGGGTAAGTGAAATGAGGTGTGGTAGTTTGGTGAGAAATTTTACGCAGAGCCAAAACTTCAGCTTTAAGAGAGGAAAATTCTTTTAACATAGCAGAAAAAACATCATCAGTGGAATTAACTTTAGGTGAGTTTAATGATTTATCATTTTGTATTAGAGAATCAGCAATGGGAGCTAGTTCTTCAACAGATTTGAAAGGGAATGCAGCTAAAATGAATTGTATATTGTTAGGAAGCCTATTTATAAATTCAGTTTGTAAAAACCAATTTAATGTTTCATCTTGAGGGTCAATTGTTCCTAAAATGTTTTTTAAATCATATAATAATTGTGTGGGAGAACGGTCTCCCAAAGGAGGAGCTTTGCAAAGCTGAGTTAATCTTTTGTGCAAAGGAAGACTGTATGCTTTTATCAAGGCAGCCTTGAGTGTAGTATAGCTGTTGACACTATCTCTTGACATGCAAAGTGATGCTTTGTGAAAATGTTCAGAAGATAAACATTTAATCAATTCAAAATACAATTGTTCTTCAGTTAGATGCTTTCCAAAATAATGTGCATTAAATGTGTGAAAAAACATGTCAATATGAGAAGGATCAAATTGGAGTTGTGGAGAATTTTGAATTATTATAGTAGGCGGTTGAGTATTTTGCAATAAAGATTGATGTACAGAAGTAGATGATGATAAAGGTGTAGAAAAGACTTGAGAAGTAGTAGTAGGTAGAATTGAAGCTGAACTAACTGGAATTTCATCAGCACTTTGTGCTTGCAAATGGGTTTGTGTTGAAGAATTATTTTCAGCCAAGGCTATAAGATTATCATTCATATTAGATTTAACACTTCGTAAAAAATATTGATTTGAATGCATAAATAGTAATAATAACAAATAATTTTATAGACAACAATAATAATTTTAAGCAATAAGGTAATAATTATAATGTTCATACAAGTAATTAGTAAAATTGTTTAAAAATTTGTAAATAATGTTCTTTATAGATTGAATACAATGCTTGAGATAAGATAGTCTTTTAAAATAATTGGTATAGATTAATATGATCCAAGTCACTTTGTTAGTTGTTGGTTGTTAGTTGTCATCAATTGTAGATGTCTTGTTAGTTGTCGGGGTCACCAATTGTAGATAGTTATTCCACAAATAATTGAACACTTTCTTTGATTTGTTTATTCGTATTTAACAGAAATTGAAAGAACATATATTTACAATCAAAATAACACACTTCATTACAGTTATATCTTTATTATTGTTTTTATATCCACAAGTTATTACTTCCTCGTTTCCAGTGTTGCCCTTCCATTTATCATTATTCTATAGGAACTTGTAGTGATCTATATAGGATCACTACACATGTGGCTATTGATGACAAGACATGGAAGAAGTGTTATCGGAAGACAAGGAGACTCTGATATCAGCAAAAACGGAAGGTGTTTGCTACAGTTCTGTGCCACCAACAAACTGCATGCATAATGAACACCTTTTTTCGGAACAAGGAGATTTACGAGTACATCTGGTACAGAGATTTGATGGAACAGCGTTCTGTCATTGATTTCTGTATTGTCTCAGCAGATTTGTTTTCCTCTGTGGTCGATGTTCGTGTTAAAAGAGGAGCTGAACTGTCTACCGACCATCACCTAGTTGTTTGCATTCTAAGAGGCTTTCAAGAACAAGGAAACAATTCAGAGCACGAAGAGCATACAGAATAAAGTGGGACCCAGACAGCCACTCCAATCTGGGCCAGATTAGGCATGTAGTGGTTTTTAGATGGTTTAACTTGGACCAGATTATTTTATTTCTGGGCCAGATATGTTAATGATCGGGCATAATAGGTTGCTGTGCCAGCTAAATTCAAGATCTGCCCCAGATCTGGTCAACATCTGGCACAATAGGTTTATATTTTTAGGTCAGCTAAATACCTGTTCAATTGGTTATTTATTTAATATCAGACATTATCAGCATCTATGCTCGCTACACCATTCAATGTTTTTCACAAATTAAGGAAAGTTTTATTTCTTGGAAAATACTCAAATAGTGAAAAACTTTAACAAATTTAGCTGAGATAAACAAAGATCTGATTAATTTTTTGCTAAATAGCGTTACTAAATTACAGAAAACAATTCTAACACGTGCGAGCCAATGTTTTCAGATCAAAAATGCACTGTTACATGTAAATTGAAAGTGTCGCAATAGCCATAATTCTAGTGATTTTAAAACTGTCTCGCTAGATTATGGAATTTGCAAGTTTATTTTATCAATTTAAAAATATTATCAAAACTCCTTTTTTGACTGCTTGCAAGTTTTTTTCTGCGTTTTTCATATGTTTTTATATAAAAATTTAAGTCCTTTTCATTTCTTAATATTTTTTATATGACTATTTTTATGCATTGCTTAACAACGTGGTTGTTCTTCGTAGAGTTAATGTTACTTTCGGGAAAATATTTTAGTTAAGTTGTGAATGTTTTCAGATCAATGGTGGTAAAAGGACAGGTGGTTGATTAGACTATGATTAAAATTGTTCCGTTTTGTGTTGCCAGATTTAGCGCTTTATCACTGTTTAGGCGATTTTATGTTTGAGTAGGCTTGATGGATTTTTAATTTGCTGTTGAGCAATTTTTGGGTCTCGTTAACTGTTCGCCGCCACTAACCTCGCAGGCTTCTGAAATTTTTTAAAATTTTAAGAAGTAATCAACAAAAATCGGCGAATAGTGAACAACAACCAAGATTTTTTGCTTTTACTTGTGAGGCTTCAGCTCAATTACATATAAAAAGAACAAAAGCACACAATGCTTATGGGTTTAGTAAATGTTTTTAAGGAAGTGTTTGGAAAGGTTAAGAAATTTTTTCTGATATAAATCTTAATCTTTGCATAGATGAATACTTTACAGAAATGATAGATTCTCATTATGTGCTGATGCCCGTTTCTCTTTCTCAATTGCAGATTGGATTAGTTACACAGCATGTATTAGAAAAATTGTTTACTTCTATTAGTATTGTTAATGAAATTAAAAATAAATTATGTTCTAGTTTAATGTGACAGAGCTTGAGGTTATACCAAAGAAACAGAAAAAGTAAGTCACCATTGAAAAAATGGTTTGGTTTAAACTTATTAAGCCTATGTGTAATATTACTTTTGTGATTATTTCCTATGAGTTTTTAGAAGTTGTTTATGTACAGCGTTTCCACAAAGTCCTTAGATAATTTTAAAAATTTATTAATATTACAACTAAAGTTGGAAATCTCTGAAATGTTTAAATAATATCAAGTAAATAGTAAAGTTTTTATTCAAAGCATTAATAAATTTCTATATGAGCCCCATTTGGGCGTAGGTAAAGAATACGGACCCCCCTTGTAAAAATAATTTAAAATAACAAAAATAAAATTATTTTATTTTTGTTATTTTAAATTATTCTTTACCGATTCTTTACCTACGCCCAGAAAGCGATTCTTTTGGTGAAACTAACCCGGAATCCCCCCTACAGTGCTAGGATGAAATAAAAAAGTATTCTTTACCTACGCCCAGAAGGGGGTCCGTATTCTTTACCTACGCCCCCATTTGTAGCACAGAGGACATCTAAATGATATTCAATTTCAGTCCATGTCCTTTTTAATATTTCTTCATCAATTGTCTCTACAGCAGCATTTATTCTTTCCTTGAGGTCATTTTTGCCCTGGTCATCTGTGTCCTGTCCATGGTACACAACATCTTTTATGTAACCCCACAATAAAAAATCCAAAAGTGTTATGTCTGTGTTATAAGTTGTATAATTTCTTTGTGTTTGAATATCAGATTTCATTTCAATAAACCAAGAAACACATTGTGCTTTTTCTTGTGGAGTAAACATTTTTAAAAAGGGTTGGAAATCAATTATTTTGTTTATCTAATTCATCTCTGAAATAAAAAAGTAATATTAGCAAAAACTTTGATAATAACTAATTAATATCCAAAAAAATTATTTTGATAACACTTAAAATTTTTTAATGAATTTATAAAATTGTCTAAAGACTTTGTGGACACCCTGTATATTTCACATGGAAGGTTTTGTAAGAGTAAGGGAAGAAAGCTCAGGATTATATATGAACCTAGAATTATATAGAAAATTTGTGTCTTATTAATTGGTGATACAAAAACAATTTTGTCAAATTAATGTCAGGATGCAAAAATATTGCAGTACATTTGTCTTTTAGAGTCAACAATATAACAAACTTACTTAAGTTTTTTTATTAAATAATAATATTTTTAATAAAATTAATGTAAAATTATATTAAGCATTTTTAAGAAAGAGTAGTTAAACAAATGAATGTTAGTTTGTATGTCAGTTTCAAAGCTCAAGACATGCTTCTATATAGTCCACAGTTGTTATTTTAGTATTTTGTTCTTTAGCTTGAGTTATTTAATGTTTTTAGTAATATGGATAAATATATAAGCTGTAAGACTGAAAGAAAAGGTGGTTCATATTGGACCAATCATAGAATAATTAAAAGAAAATGCATCTGTGCATATGCAAGAAGTTTGAAAGTGTTTAATGGTTTGCCAGAAAAAGAAAACCTTCATAAAGGAGAAAAAGAAAAGCCAGTTTTTTTTATCTACTGGAATGATTTTTTTATCTACATCTAAAAAAGATAATTGTGCTAAAGTTGGATGCAATATATGCTTGATAAGAAATATATTTGTGTCAACAACATTGGATGTAAAAGTATTAATTGAATATTTTTCTACTGTGCAACCATTTTTTTCTTACCCATTGCCATCATCAAATTTAGATATTCATAAAGTTTCACAGTTGTCTGGCATTATAAACTGTGTGTCACTTACTGAGGTTACCAAAAAGTATGTTAGAATTCCATATAAAGATTGTTTTGTTGTTGTTCCTTTATTAAAATAATTCTGGGTTTGGGTCATGAGAATTTGACACACTAAATTTAATGTACCGTATTAAAAAAAACAAAAAGTCCTATCTCCTATTTTTTGAAAGTATATTGGTAAAATAATATATAAAAAAAAATTTTGGGTGAGTTTGTAACAGATCAAAATATTAGCTAGGTTGATTTTTAGGAATGCAAAGTACAAAAATTGTTTGCTTTTATTGCTTTGTGTTGTTAATAAATTTTGAAGTGTCAGACTTTAACCATGTAACAAAGAAACTAAAAAACAGTGTTAAGAAATGGTTTGGTCTAAACTTATTTAAACCCATGTGAGATATTCTGTGCTTACTTCTAATGAGTTTTCAACAATTGGTTATATATATTTTACACAGAAGGTTTTCCAAAAATAAGGAAAGAAAGCTTATAATTTTAAGTAAATTAAAATCATATGAAAAGAATTTCTATCTCATTAGTCAGTGATGCAGAACCAACCTGATTTTAGTGTTTTTGCAAGCATCAGCATGCGAAAATGCTACATTTGTCTCTTTCAAGTCAACAATATTACAAACTTGTCCAGAATTTTCTTAAAGTTATTTTATTATTTGTCTGATATATTTTAGAAAAGAACTGGATACAAACTTTTTGTTCTCTAAAAATACAGTAGAATGCCGATTAAGACCAAGGGTGGTTTGGATAACTGATTTTTTTGGATAATTGAACAAAATACAATCTTGCTATGAAAGCAATATTTGGACATATGGTCATGTATTGTACATTATGAGCTGTATAGTGATTAATCGTTTTTTTGTTTTAAGTTTGTTAATCTTTTCATCACTGCCCAATCTCTCATCCTTTTTAGAAGCAGAGCTGTGTTGAATGATATCTACAGTATTTATAATTGACAATATTAATGTTTTTTTTAAGAAAAAGTTTTTTATTCATTCTTCAAGTCAATCTTGACAAAATAGAATTCTATGTAAATTAGATGTTTGCTGTAATTGAATTTAGTGAGAAAATGATACTGGTTTGGCTGTTGTGCCAAAAAAATGGATATGTCCTGAGGAAAATTTATGTATGTGGCCACCTACTACTGGAGCCACCAGCTCCAGTATAAGCAATTTAGTAACCAAGCAAACTGAACCATTAGCCACCTGGAAAAGATATAGTTACTTGAGAATATTTAAGGAAACAGGTTTGTACTTTCACAATTTTTTTTTTTTCTTATTTAAAGCCTAAATTACTTTTGAACTTATTGCTTAAGTGGTTACTTTTCATGATAGTACTGTTGAAAAAAAATATAGTTATTTCTTCTATGGTTATCTATTTATTTGAACTGCATTTTTCTAACATGGTTAATGTTAAATTCTATATTTGTTTATTAGATTATTAAAACATTGCTAGAGCTGCAATGCTTAGAGCAAAACTTAGTTCTTGTTTAAAATCTGATGACAATTTGGTGGGTAAAAGAAAATCCAAGTGAGATTTGTTAAATGTTTTTATGGTAAACAAATGTCATGATTTTATTGCATGTTCTTATTACTCTGCAGATTTTGGAAAATTGATGAAAATATTGTATTTAGTTATTTGCACCATATCAAAAAGTTCCAATTTATTCTGACTGCAATAATTTCTTTTTGTTTTGCGAGCTCAAGTTTTAACCAAAATATTACGATATATATGTAATTTTTTTGAGGTTTATTAATTGTAAAGTTTATTATTTTGCAACTACACCTTGCCTATTAAATTCGGTATAAATTGAATTACTGCTTAAATAGTAATGTCACATTGGGAAGATAATTTGGCAACTTATGTAATTTTCTATGGATTACTTTAAAACATAAATTAAAAATTTTATTCTTCATAGTCTTTTTTACGTTTTTACAGGTGTCAAATAAGATACGGTTGGAATTCTGAAGATGACGAAATCTCTTTGAGAAGAGAAAACTTGTTCCTAGTGATGTTACATTGTCTTTTGAGTATTGCATCATTCCCAATTTGAGACTATTTTATTTAGAAGCTTCAACCAGTAAACGTTTTTTTAATGCAACTCCAACGAGAAACAACAAAGCAGATGAAAGCATTTCTTCCGAAGATGACCATTTAATGTTAGAGAAAAATTTGCCCAGACCTCCACCATATTCTCCAGAAGTACAGTCTATAAGTAATGGAATTTAAAATTTACCAAAAAAAACAATCCTTTGCGTTTTTTAGTTGTTATAATGTACTCTAAAATAGATGTAAATGTTAAAATAAACCCATATTTGTGTCATCTTTTTTTGTTTTAAAGTTTCGAGTATAATACTTCAAAAAGTAGTAAAACGCATTTCTTTTTTTGACCATTAGTTAAGTATTATATTTGAAATGTTAAGTAGAAAATAAATTGGTAACAGAATTCTGGCTCTATTTTTTTTTTATAGTTGATTCAAACATTTCATCCATCATGCTCCAAAGATTTAAATGTATTTATTGGTTTTTGTATTCAGCTCATAAATCACCACCCCACTGTTTGTCATCGAATACAGCTGCATCTTTCCAACCCACAAAGTCTGCAATTAACGGTATTATGTTGAAAAAAGAAATTTTAAGTATTGGTATTTAAGTGAAAAAAATGAAAAAATTGAAGTGTTTAAATGTTACGTAAAATTTAAAAAAAAAGAAACTTTCTCATTTAAAAATTTAATTTTGTTTTTTATTCAATTTCTAAATCATCACCCCATTGTTCGTCGTCGAATGTAGTAATTTCTTTATCTGCATTGGAGCCAACTTTCAGTACGTATAGAAACCTTATAGTTACTATATCTAAGGAAATCTGATTTCGATTATTTCTCTTGTTTAGATAAAATCTTTACAATGTTTGAAGAGCTTAAAAGCGGGCAAAAAGTTATAATAAAAAAATGATTCACAGCAAGAACGCCAACACCCCGGAAAAAAGTTACAAGAACTTTAAAATTTTTCCTCTTCAAACTGAAAAAGACATTCATAGTTTGGAGCAAAAGTTAATTGATGAAACGTACTATGAACAAACTGTAAGTATTATGCATGTTTTCAGTTAGATATAAAATAAATAAAAACTGTATGTGAATTTATTCGCTGGAGTGATTAAAAGATAAAAGCAAATAATAAAGCAGTTGACTTCTATTTGCCATGGAAAAATGATGCGCCTGTAAATTCGTCACTAAAGTCTTTGATATTTCTCATTGTCGTTCTTACGTCTTAGGTGAAACATCTTGAAGCTTTTGCCGGACGTATTCAGCAGGAAGCGGTGCAAAAAAATTATGCAAGAAGTTTTTTCCCACGAAACTGCTGTGAAATATAATATAACTGGAAAGGGAGATTTAGGAAAAAAAGGGTTTTAATACCTTCGTCTCTATAGAATAATTTTTGGTGAGTTGTTTTTACGTTTTTCATAATTGCCAGTTAAGGTTGTTTAAAATAGTGAATTTTGAATGCCATGTTATTTCGGAAAAGAATCTTCATAGTTTTTTACAAAAATCAGCGAGGTTTCACGCTTTGATAATTTCAGTAACTGGAGCCCAGCACTGTATAGAAAACGTGATTTCGAACAGAAACGTAACGGATAAATTAATAGAAAACTTAGAGTATCCTTAGCGAAAATATTGTAAACCAGTGCATTGTGTTCAATAAATACTTACTGCGGTTATCTATTTGCCCTTGCTTTTTTGACCGCGCCTCCAGTACAAGACTGTTAGAAAGATATTGTTAATTGGTGATGGTGTCATTCGATATGATAATAGATATTAAATTTAACTCCATTTTACAGAAGCTTTTTGAAAAACCTTTTCCGATGTTTTTGAAACAGATTTTAGGCGCATGGTATGTTCGTGGTTGGATGGTGCGAAAGATCGGAAAGGTGGTCGAAAACTACGCGAAACTGTGATTCCATTAAATGCCAGTGTATTACCATTTAAAATGTTTCGTTACTTTTGTAATAAATTGTTGTAATTATTTTGTGATGTTGAATCATAAAACTGATTTCAGTATAGCCATAATATAATTTAATCCAGATGTAGCCCTCTTCAAGCCAGATTGAATAGCCTTCTCAACTAGGTGCTAATAGCAAGTGTTTAGCCCGACATAGCCCACTCTCAACCAGCCTGGCTTGCCATCTCTAAACCTGACGGGGGGATGTTAGCACGCCAGATCTGCAACGGTTCAGGGCCAGATGGGGCATGACGTAAAACCTTGCATGCCCGATCTGGGCCGAGTAAAGCACGCCACTTCAATACCAGTTTTTACCAGATCAGGCCCAGGTATGTGTGGCTGTCTGGGGAGTTACTATCCGACAAAAAGGTGAGACGCACTTTTGCAAGCAAAGTTGCTTCCCTATTCAGAGAACTCCCTGACTATACTAAAGACGTTGAGATTTGGTAGGATTTATTTAAATCAGCAGTCATTACATCAGCAGCTGCTAGTTGTGGTTGCAAACGTGTGGGAGGTCAAATGGTAATGAGAAAAAAACTACTTGGTGGAACCAAGAAGTTAAAGAAGCTATCTGTACAAAGAAAACTGCGTTTAGAGCTTGGTTAAGAAACTTAGTCATATGAGCAGCTTCGATTGCGGTACTCCGCAGCACGTAAGACTGCCGCCACTATTGTCAAACATAAAGTGATGTCATCTAAAATCAAGAAATAGGCCTATGCCTAGTACTATTTGGTTTGGTACTGAGTATTTTTTGTGAGCAATGGTCAGCAAAAACTGAGTCTCTTTTTAACACTAAAATTATCGCGTTTTTGACCTACCTAGAATTACCGCAAGCAGTCAAAATGACCGTTTGTTCAATAAAGAACAAAATGTACAATAATTTAGCTTTACTTTATCTTATAAATTTTTTTAACTTTTGTAGTATACCTAGTAATGATTTGAATCTTTGTAGGTGTGAGTTTGGTGCGTAATTGTAGACTCCTTTTTAATATTATATTCTGGAATATACTGCATTGACCCATATCTCCGAATTACGTTGTAGACCTTCAACCTGCTTTTTTAGCTTCATAGTTAAAATTTTCTCAAAGTTTTCAATGTATTTACAACAAGCACAAGCTCTGAAACTAAATGAAAAACAATTTACCTTAAAATGAGCTCAAAATGTCAAATAGTTATTTTTCGTCATATGCTGCTTTTTACATAAACCACAAACGGCTATTCAAAAGCATACAAAAACAAAAAAAATTGCAGTGCTCTACACAGTTCACTTATTCAACTTTAACACAACCTGTACATTTTCCGCAAACTGATCTACGGCATCTACAAAAGAATTTTGCAGTTTTGTTTTGTTCACAGTTAACATTAACTTGGCATTGCTTTCGCTTTCTGCTTCCGTCAACGATCGAATTTTGATAAGAGTTGTTGAAAATTGGAAGCAAACTGTGGCTGGCCAGCTGTCTTTCCTTGAACATGAGCTTCCCTCAGTTCAGTGGCCATCTGAAACATAAAATTTCTTCTCGAGATAGCATCTCCAGTTTTCTTCTTGTGCAACACATAGGCGTTGATACAACCAAGGTCCAAAATATTGTAAAAGACAGCCACCGGCCACCGCCGTGTACTTGCCTTCACCGTGTATTGTCGTGTCATCTGGTCAGCAACATCAATATTACTTTTAGTTTTCAACCAGACAACAATTGAAAATAGCAGCCATAATGGATTCAGCATTTATGGACTATAATGGATTCAGAATTTTCAGCATTTATTAAATAAACATTAAAAATTATTATTTAAAAAAAAAAAACGAACGTTTTCGGCTTACTTCAACCTCATCAGGTTTCTACAATTAGTAATATTAATTAACTTTAAATTTACACACACACATAAAAAAATTAAAAATTAACAACAGCAAAAAACAATGTATATTTTTTAAAAAAGGTTGTACTTTTGACTAACAGGCTAAATTTTAAATCAAAACGAGAGAGAAACTAAATTGATACAAATTACAGTAAATTTCAGATTATGATGTCATTGAAGAAAAAAAGAAAAAATATTACAATCAAAATATATTCAATAAATATGAAGCTCCGTTTGCGAACATTTGTCTATTTAATTTTGGACTTAACTTTTTTATGAGTAGAGCTTCATGAATCTTAGAACAAAATTCTGATTTGCATTTACGTATTATTACAAAATTGTTTTCATCAGACCGATTATTAGAACACTTTTCACACGACAAAATATGATCTTTAACTGCACTATCCTGTAGACTTTTGAAATTCAGATGCTCCCGAACTCTAGTGATCAAATGTCTGGACGACATACCGATGTATGTCTTGTTCGTATCGCACGAACACGAGAATTTATAGACAACATTTGAACAAAGAGCCACAGGAGTTTTGGATTTTAACTGAAAATAATTGATCACTTTAAAAGTTTTATAGATAGGAGATATTTTTAAGTTGTACTTGTTTTTTATTAATGCAGAAAGACGATTTGCAAAGTGATGTGATTCCTTACCCAAATACGGAATACAAAAACTATTTTCAAAGCTAATGTTTTGAGAAAATTTGTTAGAAGATTGAAAGCTCGCAAGAATTTTATCAAAAAACGATGAAGGATAACCATTATTCAAAAACATCTTTTTTAACATACTAACTTCTTTATCAAACAAAAAATCGGAGGAACAAATACGCTTGGCTCGATTTAAAAAACATAGAATTAATCCAGACTTCCATTTAGTGGGACACAGCGCGTTAAAATTCAAAATTAGATTGGTGTTTGTGGGTTTTCTGTATACAGGGATTGATACTTGGGTATACAGAAAACC